>VXBS01004382.1:143930-183572 GCA_013400255.1 Sitta europaea | reverse complement strand
AACTGGGTAAAAGTTAGGTTCTGCTAAATGTAAATGGCCTTAATTAGACCCAAAGGAACACCTTGAGATGGGCACCTATTCAGTGAGATGTTTTTTGGGGCTGTTGGAAGCATCAAATAATTCAATACCTGTTCTCTGAGGGAGATGCAGAAAGGGGTGAATGAGGCACCCTGGCATCTCTTCCTGACAGCTGAGAGACCACTGAAGGCTGAAATACATGATTGAATTTAATGGTGTTCAAATTAAACTGTGACAGTGCCAGGCAGGAGCGATGCCCCAGGCAGTGTGCCATGTGTTCCCTGCAGCAGATCCTTCCCAGAGGGGTTTGCTGTGGCAGGCTGGCACTCAGGGTGGCTCTGTCCCCTGGCAGATGTGCATGGCAACGTTTGAGCACGACATGGAGAGGGCCTTTGCCATCCAGGCCAGCCAGGACAAGGTGTGCAGCATCTGCATGGAGGTGGTGTATGAGAAGCCCTCTGCCTCAGAGAGGAGGTTTGGGATCCTGTCCAACTGCACCCACACGTACTGCCTGTCCTGCATCCGCCAGTGGAGGTGTGCCAAGCAGTTTGAGAACCCCATCATCAAGTGAGTGCTGGCAGCTGCTCCCTGGGCAGGCTGGAGCTGCAGGGGTTAGCAGAGCTCAGCTGGTTCCCTGTGGGACCAGTTCCCTCAATCCTGTGGCCCTGTGTGGGGAGAGTGGCCAGTGGCAGCTCAGCCCTCTCTGATTGTGTGGGCAGAGTGGACCCTGAAACAGCTGGAACCCTGCAAAGCTCTGCCCCTTGCAGTGACCTGTGTGCAAAAGCAAGAACTACCTTTTTTTCCTATGTAGGTGCTTAAGTCTGGGATTTTTCCCTAAATTGCAGCTTGCTCCAGGTAAATGTCCCACTAACCACACTTTTATCTGTCTCAGTAAATGCCTTTATCTTCTAGCTCTACAAAAATGTTCCAAACATGTTCCCCCTCATGAGATGAGAGAATTTAAAGCATCCAATTAGGGAAGTTTCCTTCTTTGAGCATCTCTCAAATTACAAACATACTGAAGAAAAGGTGGAAACTATTTTCAGTCTTCTACCAAAATAGACTTTTCTGCACAACTTTTACTCCAAATTTCATTGAAGTGACCATCAGCTTCTTGCATTTCAAAAGGCTGAGACACCTTAAATTGTGTTTTTGGCTTCCTGGTGCACTCAGAGAAGAAAGTTTGATTCTGCACATTGAGGAAATCCCTGTTGCTTTTGCTCAAGTTCAGAAACAAACACAAGGTGCCCTGAATTGGGTTATTCCAGCTGGAACTGCCACCCAATGCTCACAGAGTGCTGTGCTGACGTGGGAGGAGGTGGCTGCTGCCTGAGGGGACAGGGATGCCCCTTCCCTGGGGAGGATGCTCACTGCCTGGGGCAGACTGGGGGAGGGTTTCAGCCTGGGGAGGTGCCAGAGCATCCTGGTGTGCCTTGTTCCTCCAGGTCCTGCCCCGAGTGCCGGGTGATCTCCGAGTTTGTCATCCCCAGCGTGTACTGGGTGGAAGAGCAGGAGAAGAAGAATGAGCTGATTGAAGCATTTAAGCAGGGAGTGGGGTAAGTTCAGCCACCACCCACACTCCTCACGTTGTGCTGGAGCTGCTCTAAGGCTCAGTTGCTGAGCCTTTATTTTTAAACTGAGTGTAATTACAGACCACTCTGCAGAGAGAGAGCTCCTCATCTCTGGTCACACTTCTGCTTCACTCTGTGGCTGTGTAATTGCAGTTCAGACATTCAGCCTCCTTGTGCTCAGAAACGTTGAAGCTATTTCAGCTCACTTGCCAAAGTTGGCTTTGTGTGGCTTCTGTGGATCCCTCAGCCATTAATGGCCTGGAAGGTTGTTGGTGACTGAGAGCAGACAGGGAAGGAAAAGGGAAGAGTTTCAGTGCTCTCAGCTCAGGAGAGGAAGGCCAAAGCTCTGGCTGTGTTACCAGAGCACCACTGAGGCTACAGGGACTGAATTGCATCTCCTTCCCTTCCAGCTTGAAGGCAATAATCCTTTCTCTTCTAATTAACTCAGGAAAAAGCCCTGCAAGTACTTTGAGCAAGGGAAAGGGACGTGTCCCTTTGGAGGGAAGTGTCTGTACCTGCACGCTTATCCCGACGGCACGCGAGCCGAGCCCGAGAAGCCCAGGAAGCAGCTGAGCTCCGAGGGCACTGTGAGGGTAAGGAGTGCCCTGCTCTCACCCACACCTCTCTGCAGGGTCACCTGGGCTGCTGGGAAAGGTTCCTGCCATGCAGGACCAGGGAATACAGCACCCCTCAGAGTTCCTTGGGCAAAGGTTTGTTCTTGGAGACAGAAGGCGCCTGGCGTTTAACTACACAAGATCGCTGCTTTGGTTTTTTAGCCAGTCCAAACCTTTCCCCCTGGGAATTCTGCCCTTACACCTTTCAGCCACAGTGCTCACAGCTCCTCTCCTGTGCTGGCACTAAGGGCCCAGGCAGGGGTAGAACCTCAGCAAGTGGGGGTGGCCGTGCCCCAGCCGTGTCCCCTCACAGCCTGTGATTTTGGGTAAGTGCCCAATTCAGCAAGTATCTCACACCCTCCTTTGATCCGGCCACCAGATCTTTCTTCCTCTGAGTTACAGCAAAGGTGTAGCAGAGTGGGAGTGAAAGACAAATGTTAAATTCACTATGGGCAGCTCACATGATCTGATTAGATAAAAGTTAAATTTGGATGAAGAGTGTGAGATGAAGGAAAAGTCCCCAGACTATGTCTAAACGTTTACATTTATTTTTTGTGCCATTGTTCTGGGCAAAAACAGTGCATAAAAAATCAGCATTTCTGAGTATCTACTGAAGAGTCCTTCCATGGCTGAGGGCTAGCCCGAGCTGGAGCCTGGCTCTGGGCCCTCCCCAGGGAGGAGCTGCTGCTCAGCTGCTTTTCCTCTCCTGCAGTTCTTCAACTCGGTGCGCCTGTGGGATTTCATCGAGGACAGGGAGAGCCGGAGCGCGCCCGGCGCCGACAGCGAGGTCAGCGAGCTGGGCGAGCTGTTCATGCACCTCTCCGGGGCAGAGGAGGAGCCTGCGGCTGCCAGCCCGCACACCCAGCCCCTCTGAGCCCTCGGGGCACCTGCTGAGCAGCCAGGCTTTTACTCTCTCCAGCACAGGTAGAACACAACGTGCCCTGGTGCTTACTTGTGCAGTCCTGGTAACGTTTTCAGATAGTTTTTATATGGCAACAAAACAAAACAAACAAACAAACAAACAAACAAAAAAAAAAAAAAAAAAAAAAAAAAAAAAAAAAAAAAAAAAAGACTAAAGTATATTTAAAAGAATAAATTGGCTGCATGGAAAAAAATCCCTTAATCCCAGGAGGCTTTTCTCCCTCTCTGGTCTAACATGCTGTCTTGTGAGCTGAGTGGTAGTGTAAATACAGGTGCAGTGAAAGTTTAAGCTGGTAAAAACTGTTGCTAAATCGAGTTTGGATGCTTTTGGGTTTTTTTCCTCCACTAAATCAGCTAAATGTGTAACTACAAAACCCCCTGGGAAGGTCAGGGTAGGGTTTTCTCCTTAAAAAGGAGCTGGTGCATTATACCTCCAAGAGTCCCTGGAGCCCAGAGCCTGCTGGAGTCTCTGGGTGAGGGGCTGGGCAGGGCCTGGCTCTCCAGGGCTGCCAGCTGGGTTCCCAGCCCTCTGTGGTTCAGGGGCTCAGAGGCAGCAGTGGCTGCTGCAGGAAAGCAAATCTGCCTGGGGGGTGGCAGAGCTGAACTGAGCTGGCTGCACAAAGTGCAGCAGGGCAGTGAGGGGTCCCCACTAACCCTGGCCAGCCCTGCCCCAGCCCCAGCAGTGCTGAAGGCCAGGAGGGCTGAGGGATTAATGCACATCTCTGCTGAGGTGACAGAATTGTTACTGAATTCTGGCTTTGTTAAAAATGAGACTTCTGTTGGTGTGGCAAAGGCAGTTTGACTGTGAAATCTGGTACCAGAAGTAAATGCTGCCAAGTGTCTTGGATTAACTTTGCAGTTAAACCAAGACTTCAGTGTGCACCCAAGTGGCTGCTGAGTGACAGCAGGGACACACCTGAGCATGAGCTGTCACTGACTCAGGTCCTTGGAACTCTCTTGGGGCTGGAGTGAGACACTGAGCAGTGTTTATAAATACAGACACATGGGGGCTTTATTCTAGAGCAGGTTGGTTGCAATGGAAGACAGCTGTGTAACTGGTTTGGTCGGTATAGCAATATAAAAGTGTAAAAACAATACTTAAAAACTTGTAAGAAAGAAAGGCCAAGAGCAGAAGGTTGGTGATCTCCCCCTGTGGATTGTGATGGGCACAGTCTTGATCCAGCAGGGGTGGAAAATTATGAAGCAAAACGAGTTCAGAGAGAGCTGGGCAGGAGGCTGCAGCCAGCTGGGCAACCCTGGGGTGGTGACACCAGGATCTGGGGCCCTGTGGGAGGGCACAGCAGGAGCATGAGTGTGGGACTGCCCCAGAGCAGGGCCTGCACTGCAGAGCCCCCCCAGCTGCTGCTGGGCCCTGTCCTGCCCTGGAAAGGGAGTCTGCCCAGCACTGCTCCCCCCTGCAGCTCATTTTTAGCAGCACTCACTGCACAGTCAGCTCTGGCCTGGGCAGTGGCTGCAACAAGCAGCAAGTCCCAGTTTCTCAGTAAAACTGGCCCAGCAAAGCTCTTCAGTCCAATCAGTGCAACTGCTCAGCACTAATTACAGAGGAGAAGGTAAATTGTCCCCAAGAGGGATGTCACACACTAAGATGAATGTTTCAAGGACACCCAAACACCCTTTCTACCCCAGAATACTTCCCCAGCCCTCACCCTCCCACTGAAGCTCATTTCAGTCTGTTCCTGCACATAATTTGTTTTTCCAGAAAGAAATATAGTCAGGAATATCCCAAAAAAAAAAAAAATCAGTGGAGAGGCTATTGCCTTAAACAAGACATTCCTGATTTACTTTACCCCAAGAAGCCATGGGGAATAATCTGAAATTATAAAGGTAACTTGTTTTTCAAAGCTTCTCAGAGACTTAAAATGTCTAAGTTCTTCACTCAGCACCTTTAATTTAATGGGACATTTAAGAGTTGGTTAAAATAAACCTCCTTATCAAAAATACTTAATTTTTTCAAGAGACACATGATCTGTTTTAAAAATCAGGAGTTAATGGTTTCTTTTGGGAAATCAGAGTTAAAGTAGAAGCAGCTTACCTCTGGGTTTTTCTTCCATGTTTTAAGCTTATTATAATGAAGTGAAAATTAGAGATAAATAACATTTAGAGAGAGTTGCAGTCCAAATATCAATAATATTATTAAAAACCCTGCAGAACTATATGGAGAGTCTCCTTCAAGTCTCATTTCACCAGTGAGGAAGCAAAGCTCCTGGGCATTCCCAGTTATCCCCCAGGGATGGATACTCTGCCCTCGTGGTGGTGCAGAGGATTCTGAGGACACTGAGGTGATTTCTGTGTCCAGCCCTCCTCCCTTTCACTGGAGCTTTGTGGGGTTTGGCTGCAGTGGCTGTTTGGCAGTCCAGGGAGGGCTGGGCACAGCAGAGGCAGCACATCTGCCCAGCAGCTCTGGGGTGGAGGTGCCAGAGGGCACAGCCAGCCCTGGCCCCCAGGACCAAAAATCCCCAACTGTGCTTCCAGCCGGGCCCTCATAACCACATTTCACCAACTGCTACTGGAAAAAATCCATTTTTACCTTCATGCACCTGTTCCTGTCCTCCAGGGAGTTCAGCCAACACAAAGAACTCACCTGCACCTCACTCAACAAGAGCAAAGAGAGCCAGGGGTGCAGGGAAGGAGCCTGAGAGCTCATCAGGGTGGGAGTCCACAGCAGCTGAAAGAGCTTTACAGTACAGGAAAGCTGTCTTGTTAAGTGACTGGAAATGTAGAGGTTGTTTCATCAAATGTGTTTTTACTTGCACTGCTATTATTTATCAGTTACTTTTTAAAATTTATTCAGAATGTAATTTCTTGAGTTTTCCAAATGCAGAAGTCCCACTGGGAACTCTGGATGACTACATTAAAATGATGACATTGAATCTTAAACCTAAAATTTAATTTATTTTATTAAAATAAGATAATCAGAGGAACCTTGGCTTACAATAAATGCATTTTCTCAGGAGCAATAAAAACAAAATTAAAACCCAAATCAACAAGAAAAACTGTATATGCTCAGTTTCCTCTTGCTAGTGCATCTCTTGGACGACAGCTTCCGCTGGGATGCAGCCTCTGCAGGAGGTGGGAGCAGCCCTCAGCCTCTGCCAGCCCCAGCCCAGCACTCCCCACTCACCCTGCCTGGGCTGCAGCAACACGTCCATAGTACCAAAGGCAGCTGGCAGGCTTCTCAAGGTCACCAGAAAAGCAGGACTGGCTCACCTCCTTCTCTGAGCAGGACAATTCACAACAGATTCCATCCTTTTGCAAGAGTTTTTCTTCTATGTGCAAAACTATTGCAAAACTATTTTGTGTTGAATTAGCATTTGAACTTATTTCATTGGCTTGGTGAAGCTCTTCGGCAGGAGCTGATTTCCAGAGTTATTTCCTCTTCCCACTCCAGGCACAACTCCCCAGGGTGAGGTGGCACTTGGCATGGGGCAGTCAGAGCACCAGGACATCACCTGTCCTCAGAGCCACCTCACTGAGCACAGAGCAAACCCGGCCACAGCCACTGCCAAAGAAACGGCCCTCGCTGCTGGGAAGGGGAAAATAAGGCTCAAGTGCATCTATTAAAAAAATAGTAATAGATCTCTTGATTGGTAGTCTGTTACCTCTCCCAGGACAAGAGATGGTAGCAAAGGCAATGAGGAGCTGTGTCCCTGCAGGCTGAGCGCCGCACGGCTCCGCAGCAGCTTCTCTGTCCAGTGGAAGGCAGANCGGGGAGCAGGGCCCGAGCAGCCCAGCGGGCAGCTCAGAACACGGGCAGCCTGGTGGAGGTCAGCGTGCACGAGTTGATGTCCTCGGTGTGGGCGGCGCGGTGCAGGGAGGGCTCCGAGGCGCTGCGGTTGATTTTGGGCAGAGAGTGCTGCAGCAGCTCGATGGACGACAGGATCTGGGGAGACAGGTTAGAGAGACAGGCCTGTGGGACCAGGGCTCCCCTGGGAACACTCGCCCGTTGCTCCAGTCAGTGCTGAGCCCGATCAGTCACAGCTGTAAGCTTTATTTCACTGACAGCGCAGAGCTGGAGGAATCCCCCTCCCTCGGGGAGTTTCAGGGGTGGGAGGGCGTTTGGCACCAGTTCACAGACATCAGGACCAATGAACAATCGAAACACCCACTGAGCACAGGGCAAACCCGGCGGCCAAACAAACAGCCACCGCTGCTGGGAAGGCCCAGGTGCCTCTCTCAGTACCAGATCTCTTGATTCCAGTCTGTTGCCTCTCCCAGGACAAGGGATGGTGACTCGAGGAACAGGGGAGGAACTGCATCTTCTGGCTGACATTTAAAAAGAACTTCCTAAAGAATGCTTCACTGCCATAGCAAGAAGTAATTTTTACAAAATTGCTGATGTTTAATTACTATCAATTACTCATTATTAATAAGAAAGTACCTTCCCCATCCCCAAAGTGACAGGAAAAGGTAAAGCATCCCTTGTAAAAATACCAAAAATTGCTCCATGACTTTACATCCCCCAGTGGATTTTGGTTCCTAGTTCAGAGCTGTGGGGAAGGAAAGGAGGCGTGGCCTCTCATTTCCCTCAGCCCTACTCTGAAATAAAATGGATATCCAGAGACAGATTTCATTTTTCCTCTGTCAGGGTGGGGTTTGGATTATCTCTGGATGGGCCAGGTGTTGGAAGCCAGCTCTGGTGTTAGTCCAGCACAGCCTCAGCCTGCACATGCTGCACGCTGTGTTCTGTGAGCTTTACAGAAACCCCCGAGACACAAACCAGACACAAGCTGCCAGAAGAGCTGTGTTAGGAACAAAGACAAACACAGGGCACGGGCTGCACTTCCTATTAACCAAAATCTCAGTGTGAGCAGACTCTGGGGTGTGCTGAGGGCTCTCTAGAAGCCCCCCAGGCTCCTGTGCAGGACCCCCCACTCACCTGTGGGAACAGAGGTCGTTCTTCCCTGACTTTCTTCAAACAATCTGCTACGAGCCTCTTCATGGCTTTGGGGCAGTTCTTGTACAGCTTGCTGAGGTCTGGGGAGGCATAGCCCCGGCCAACCATGAAAATGATCTGCAAAGCACCAACCAAGAGCACAGGCCAGGTCACCCCGGGGGCCTCACTGCTGGGCAGCCTTGGTGCCCCCACGAGGGTGGAACTCAGTCCCAAAGGGCACCAGGAGAGCCCCACAGGCCTGGCTGGCTAACAGGGCAGCTCGGGAAAGACTCATACATATTCAATATTCAAATATTCAATAGTCAAAGGCTGGGCAGTAGTTACTGGGGGTTTTTCCCTTAGAAAAAAGTAAATCCAATCTTCCTGATGTAGCAGCAGCATATGTAACACCAAAATGGGAATTTCCCATAACTGCAGATGTAGAAACCAATATTTTATTGTGCAGCAAAAGCTGTAACCTGGGAATAAATTAACAGGGCACTTCAAATGTTTATAAACAAGGAATTTTTTTCCTTTGAGCAGCTGCACTGGCAATACTGAGCTGAACATTCAGTTACACATTTACTGCTGAAACAAAGCAAGTTACCAACACCATTTCAGCTGGTTTGCATTTGGATTTGTCCTGCATTTCTGGAGCCAAGGGATGAGCCACGGCCAGAAGCAAAGGGATGTGCCCAGAGGGCTGCTGACCTGATCTCTGTTGTTGATGTGGGAGTAGGGCAGCTCTCCTGTCATCAGCTCATACAAGACTATTCCATAGGAGTAGACATCCGACTGGAAGCTGAAGGGGTTGCTGTCCTGCATCCGGATCACCTCGGGGGCCTGGCAGGGCAGAACTCAGCATAAGCAGCAGCAGGAGGCACAGGAGCAGGGAAAGCATTGAGGAAACACTGAGCTCAGTTACAACTGAGTCCCCCAAATATCTGGTGATTTCACCTAAGGCTCTGGAGAAGCTCAGCAGGGCTATTCCCCATCTTATTAAAAATACCAATACAGTTCAGAGCACACAGAAAATTCAATGCTTTAACTGAACAAGCATTCTGCCATTAGAAAAAATATCATGATTTGGATTTGTGACATTTACTGACTCCTGTCACACCTGACACAGAACTGAGCCTGAGTTTCACCATCAGTTCTTAAACTGGGATCAAGGTTAAAGGGGGAGAAGACAAAATTGTAATCTCTTGTAAACTGATAGCAAAACACGGTCAGAAATGCAAAAGTCAAACACAAAATAGCACATATTGAAGATCAGGGAAGAAATGCAGGAACATTTTAACATATCTGCAAAATCATGAAGCTTCTTAAAATAAACAATGCCAGAGGACTGAACAAAACAAGGTGTGAAGCACCAAAAGAACTCTCCCTTGGCTAAGACTTTTTTCCCTCAGAATTCCTGAGCATAAAAACCACAGTAAGGGATCACAGGAACTCCCAAGGAAAGAGAAACCACCTCCCCTTCTGTGACAGCTCAGCAAAGATGGGCTGTAAGTGACTACAAATAAATACATTTTTTAAAGCCTGCAATGAGCAAATAGGTGTTTTTCCCCAAGGTCTGTTTCATGTACACAGATACATTGCATATCGTTGGATAAATTAATTTTAAATCCTTTTATGGAAAGTTTTCAAAAATTTGGCTTTTTGTACAGTTTTTTTCAAGACTAGAACATTTCTGCTTCTGAAACATTTTTTCAGAAGATTTTACAGAGCACAGAACAGTCTTAGCCAAACATCCTGATATTTTTCATACATATTTGCAGATATACTGGCAGCCTTAAATACTGAAAATAACTCACAAACCCCAATGGAGAATCCAGGAGTGCCTGGTGCCTACTTTGTACAACGAATCTCTCCAGCACTTCCATTTTAACTTGTCCTACAGCTGGAATAAACCCCCCAGACCTGGCTGCTCAAGGCAGTGTTCAAGGGACAGGAGGAGGAGAATACTGAAAAGCAGGGAATGTTTTGCTCACCATCCACAGGATGGAGCCCGTGGGCTGCTCCACCTGCTGGGATCCACTCCACCTGGATTTTACAGTTGCCAGGCCAAAGTCTCCTATTTTCACTGTCAGGCCTTCATGAAGAAATATATCTGTAGCTTTGTTAAAGAAACTGCAGAACACTGAGTCAACAGTTGTGTATTTTCTGCCCTGACTAGCAAGTGCTGCTTGCTTTATTCAAACCTGCTGGGAGCTGTTTGTGAAACAAAGGAAGAGGGATTTTATGGCAGCCATGCTTGAATTAACATCTGACACTAAAGCAGAGCAGATGTTCCAGCATTATTTGTAGATTTGTCCTGATGGTGAGCTAGGACAGAAATCAACAGTTCATTACAGCCATGGCTGCAGCTCCTGAAATAACTGGTGCTGAGAAAGGGCAACAGCACAGAGCTCTCACAACTCAGAAAAGTAAGACAAAAACAATTACAAGGAGAAGTATCAAAATAAAATCCATTTCCATAAAGTTCTCTGGCAGAGCTGAAACTGTACTATGATTTTAACTGGAAATATCCACACTATTTATAATTCTCTCCCTCATGGATCTGTCTGTTATTGATTACCAGCACTTTCTTTGCTGGGGTTATTTTAAGAAGATACCATTTAATGATTTCACTTAGGAATGTTTTAAGTTCAGAAATATGAACACAACTGACTCCTCATTTCTATGTCAGGAGCAGAGCTAATTTATTTCACAAAAGTCACCATCATTACTAGGAATCACAAATTTCTGCCCTCCCATTCACTAAAATAATTGGGGTTTGGGGTTTTTTGGTTTTTGTTTTTTTCATTTCACCGCAAATGGAGTCCAGTGACATTCTGGAACTACTGAACTTGGCAGGGGTTTTTTATGGTGACATCTGCCAAAACATCCTGCTCCCACTTGATGGGAGGAAACCCCAGTTCCTGCTGGTAGCTCCAGGGATGTTCTGGTAATTCCTAAAGCAGGCATTTCAGAGGTGAAAAAACATTTTCACTCCAGATGCATTACTAAATAGATATTTTTGCATGGAATAGAATGGCAAAAGGCTGCCTTTTCTTGAGTTTAAAGTAAGATTTCTGGCTTCATTTCTGCCAGTCATATGAGGAGCTCTAAACATATTAAAATACACAAGAAACAGAAACAAACCCATGTGTGCACAGAGATCAACAGGCACACACAGCTCCCATCACTGAGGAGAGCAGCATTTGGGTACCAGAGGACTGAATAAACCCCATTTCAGTAAAATAAGACACTGCTGGAGCACAGCTGTTGCACATCTTCATCCCAAGTGTGCAAACAAGCACAGATGCTCTGTGCAAGTCCTTGCTAGCTCATCAATAAGGACTGCCCACCAGTAGTTATATATATAAATATATTGAAAATGGCTATTGCAACCCCCAGCAAGCTCCACATTAACAATAAATCACTCCCTCCCTGCAGAGCATCTGGATCCAGGAAGGATACTATTGGATTTCATGTCCCTGTGGATGATGTTCTTTGCATGTAAATAGCTGTGAAGGGAAAAGCAGAAGAGCCATTAGCAGGGCTGCTCACAGAGAGCATTTTCACTCCCCACAGACAGTTTACTCAGTTTATTACACACCCAACCCCTTCACACCACTCTGGCTTTCCACGAGTCTACTTTGGGAACAAAGAAATGGAGCTGTGCTCAGTGCAGGGAAGAAATGTCAGGAAGGAATGGCTCAAGTCCCATTAACCCTGGAAAACTGGGGCTGTCCTCATACCCATGAAATCTGTACCCTGTGCTGAAGCTGTGTCTGCTCCAAACAGCCTTCAGCTGAATGTGCCCAGTTTTCTGGTGTCTGATTGGAAACCTGGGCCCTCATCTACAAAAGGAATGAGCTCTGGCAGCAGCAGCTGCCCAACACCAGAACAAGGGCTGAAAGCAGAGAGGTGGGGCCTGGAGCAACTCAGACAGCTGGAAATGCTTCCAAAAACATCTGGGTGAGTCACATGGAACGGAGCAGCCCCCAACCTCACAGAGGATCAATCAGTGTGTGTCAAACACTGCAGAGCTCCAGTAACACAGGGCAGGAAAAGACCCTTCATTCTGTATTTAGAACAGGATTTCATCTGCTGCACTACAGCAAGACCTAAAGCTGTAAAGACATTAGCTAAGGCAAGAATCCATGGGGGTCCTGGGCTGCAGTGCAAGCTGTGCCCAGGGGTGTGCATTCTGTCACCATCTGCTGGATCTGGGCTGGGCTAATCCTCTGTTCCTGGCCCAGCTGTTCAATCCAGCTGGGCAGTTTGCTTTCTCTCTGCCAGGACCCATCCTCCCTGCAGGAGAGCTCTGCTGCTGCTGGGCCACTGAGTGTCCCTGCAGGGCTGAGAAACTGAGCCCAGCCCTGGCAGAGGCTGCAGCCAGGGCAGGAGCCCAGCATTCCCAGCTGGATGCAAACCTGGCACTGGGCACCCCAGGGCAGCCTTTCCCCCGGGATGGCCAGAGGAAGGGCAGGCCCAGCTGTGCCCAGGGGCCCTGCAGAGGGGATCTGCCCCTTCCTGCAGCCCCCTGCCCCAGCACGGCCCCCTCTGCCCCTTCCTGCAGCCCCCTGCCCCAGCACGGCCCCCTCTGCCCCTTCCTGCAGCCCCCTGCCCCAGCACAGCCCCCTCTGCCCCTGCAGGGGCTGCACCCCTGGGATGGCTCTGCCCCACCCCGACCCACGGGGGCAGGGGGGATTCTGACCCTGCCAGGGGCTGGGTTTGGATCACTGCCCCTTTAGTGGAATTCTCCTGGTAAAGAACTGTGATTCCCATCCCCATAGCTTTGCTGAGAGCCCCTTCATTTCAAAACTGTAATAATTCAGAGGGAGGGGGTTTGCATTCTCCATTCCAGGGAGGCTCCTGCCCTCCTCAGCACACATCTGCCCTTCAAATGGAGCCAAGAGGAAAAGAACCAAATGAAAGCAGAACAGGGCTGGCCAGGGCAGGGCTGGCCAGGGCAGGGCTGGGCTGGCCAGGGCAGGGCTGGGCTGGCCAGGGCAGGGCTGGGCTGGCCAGGGTCACTAACTCCATGCCCTGCGCTGTCTGGCGGGCGATGTCGATGAGCTGGAACATCTGGAACTTGGTCTCCTGCACGTGCAGATGTTTGTAGAGGCTGCTGCCCTCACACCACTGGGTGACAATGGCCAGGTTGTCCTTGGTCATGTAGCCCATGAAGAGCAGGATGTTCACGTGCCGGGTCTTCCTAAGGGGGGAGCACGGAGAACAATCAGTGGCTGCATCCAAACTGCTGTCACAGGCTTCTCAAAATGCACCCCTGGCTGGCTGGATTTCATCTTTGCAACCCTAGGTCCATGTGGCAGTGAAGTCTGGGCTTACAAATAATTTAAATATACCACAGTTGTCTTATTTATTTTTTTTCAGCCAGTTTTTCTGCTTTTTAGTTAAAACATTTCCATTTAGTTATTAAGAATCAACACTGAAGAAAAGGATATCTGAAAATTCAAATGGTTTGACATCAACAAGCAGCAGTCACACTTGCAAGTGGTATTAGAAGTTGCTAGAATGACAGAAATCACCCTAAAAGCTGGGGAAAAGTGCCAGCTTTAGGCAGAAGACTGAATCCCAAGAGGAAACCAAAGGATAACTACAAACCCCAAAGGAATTCCCAGATGAGGAGATGGTTTTTATCTATCTACTTGGTTCTTTTTCAGGAGTAACACCACAGATGCTTCCTCAAACACTAAAAACCTCAGGATTTGAAAGCAGGAAACAGTCACACTGATCAGTCTGTGTTCAAAAATTATTATACTACAACTTGAAGAGAAACAAGTTCAAGTGTTGCCTGCTGGTGAGAACTGGGGCAGAATTTATTAATCCTCACCTTTCCTGCCCAGTGTGGCCTGAACAGTGTGGGTGTTAAGAGACCACAAAAATACTCTGAACTATGACTTTTTTATTGTTCTCTGGAAATCTGCTTTTTGTGCCTACCACACACAGAATATTGGGGCCAGAAGGCTCCAAGGAGGGCTGGGAGTCCAAGGCAGCAGCTGGAAAAGCAGAATTTAGCAGTGAAGCACCAACTCACCTCAGGACAGCCACTTCATTCCTGAAAGCCTGGAACTGTTCTGGGGTTGGGTCTACAACCTTTAGGATCTTCACTGCTACATCCCCTGCAAATAAAATTACCCCCAAAGTTACTGAAACACAGCTTTCCTTTCCTCCTCAAAATAACATTCATAAACAAGGTAATTAAAATTCCTGATCTGTGCACAGCACACCTCTACCAGTTTGTGCAAAGGTCAAGATTTCCCTGCAGACAAGTTTCTGTGGGTATAAATTTCAAGCAATTTATTTAGCTGAATTTCAGTCAAATGGAAAAAGTCATTAATTAATTATTCACACACCTCCCTTCTATTTTATGTATATATGTTTGGCTAGATTGCTTTTTGCAGGACATATGTACACACACCTTGGTGATTTT
This sequence comes from Sitta europaea, assembly GCA_013400255.1. NCBI lineage: Eukaryota > Metazoa > Chordata > Aves > Passeriformes > Sittidae > Sitta > Sitta europaea. Next base: position 169,106 of record VXBS01004382.1, on the reverse strand, counting down.
ATTATCAAATTTAAATACTGAAGTGTTTATATATATAAACTTCATTTGAGAACATCAGAAAACCTAACACATCTCCTTCATCCAGAATTTCTTTAATTATTCAATTCTTGATACTTGAAGAGGTGTGAACGTTCTATTAAAATAAATCTTAATATAAATTTATTTTTATTACAAAATCTTACTGAACTTATTTCTCCCTCTTCATTTCTGTGTCCCATTTCAGTTCCAAAATGAAAATCAGAAGCTGTTCATTACTTTTAGTGTAAGAACAGTGCTTCCCTTGCTGCTGACAGTATTTGGGCTTTAAGACATGCAAGTATTTGCTCATTAAAAGTAGGGAGCAGCAGGTAGGTTTCCAGATTTGTTTTATCAGATGTTTTTCTGACAATACTATTATTTAAATTAGAGCCTGGAAGGGTTTCTGGGTGTTTCTTTGCAAAATCACAAGCCATGAATTTGGAAACAAATTCTGCAGCTCTGCAGTGTGCCTGTTTTCAAAATATTCCCACTACCTACAGATCAAACTCTCACATTAAGCATTTTTTCACTGAAAAAACTCCACAATTTATGCTGATTTCCTTTCCATCCCACCTTGAAATGAAGCATGCTAATTAAACCACAGAGGTTTTAAAGAGAAGGTAACTATAATTTAACAGCAGGCTGTGGAATTTCCCAGCTAACAGAAAATAAACCCTTCTCAGAAAGCAAGCTGGTGTGGAACATGGGAATGCAGGTATCAGGGGAGTGAAAATGCAGATGCAGTTGTGAGACTCAGGTTTTGGTTCTGGGCTTTAATTCCAGCACTGCTCTTACAAAGCAGCTCCTGTTTCTGCCTGGTGCCTCTGGAGGCAGCTGAGCACCAACACCATGAAACCCATTCACTCTCTGGAGGCAGCTGAGCACCAGCACCAAGAAATCCATTTACTCTGCTGGTAGATGAGCACCAGCACCCCTGAATCCATTTTTCCTTTGGAGGCAGCTGAGCACCCAGCACCTCTCTAAACCCATTTTTCCTCTGGAGGCAGCTGAGCACCAACACCATGAAACCCATTCACTCTCTGGAGGCAGCTGAGCACCAGCACCATCAAACCCATTTACCCCCTGGTGGTAGCTGAGCACCAGCACCCCTTTCCCTGGGTTTCCCAGGGCAGACTCACCATGCCACTTGCCCTTGTAAACTGTCCCAAAGGAGCCTGAGCCTATCCTGGTGGAGAGCATCACCTCACTGGCTTCTATTTCCCAGTAGTAACTGGAGTCCCTCTGGCCACGAGGCCTCTGCAACAACAATTCACAGGGATTTCATTGCAATCACTTGTATTATACACACAAAAAAATTTAATTAAAAAAATTAACAGCTTCACACAAGTTCAAGGTGACCTGAAACCCTGAGGGGTTTGTCCTGCAGCTTGGATTTTTGGTTTTCTCCTCTGTTTGGGAGGGGTGGTGGGAGGTTTTAGCAAAAAAACAAATAACCACATTTTGCTGAATGTCTTGAACTGTTCATCATGAAGAAAATTAAACCTTAATCTGAGATCTTAAAAGGTATATATATTTTATGATCAATTACTAAAAACCACCTGAAATATTTAAGAAAGTGGTTTCTTCAGAAGTACAATGCTAAAATTTTGGAACTCTCACATACTTAAATGAAATAAGTCAAACAGATGAGAGCAAAATTCTCAAATGTCTAAGTGAGAAAAACTGTGAATTCCACTAAGCAACTGTACTTTCATTGTGAAAGCTTAGTAGCCTTCCAAAATTTCAAGATATTATCAATTACTATTCTAACTCTTCTTTCTTTCCCCCAACCCCTAAGTTTAAATTAAACCTTTGAGGGAAAAGTTGCATTTTGTAAAATCTGTTTTTCACTGAGACATTCAACTCTCCAATGGAAATGAAGGCACTGTCAGCATCCACCTTCTGTGGAAGCAGCACAGTTCAAACAGTGCTAATAAAGCCAAATTTAAATATATTAAAACTGAATCAAAAAGATGCAACCACTGAAGATTTAAAAGGTCCTTGGACCTGCACTGACAGAGTCACACCACTGCCTGAACTCATTTGCAACCCAGAACACTTTGTTCTGAGTATTTATAACCCAAGGCAACAGTGCCATCATTCCCAAATTAATTACAATTAAATTGCTCCTGTACACACAGTGCAGAGCAATCCAAGACTACCTGCACCTTTCAGTGCAGAAATTTATCCCAAAACACCACTCCTCCCAGCACAGTTCAGCTGATTTTTTAATTAAAACAAGTATCACCATACTTACAATTTTGTTTTTCTCTTGTGTGTTAGATCCAGGGGCTCTCTCTCTTTGGGCTGGGACTGGGGTTTTAGGCTGAGACCAGCCAGTTGGGCTCATATTGTTAGGACTTCCAGACAGAGCAGAGGGTGAGGCTTCAAGACAGAGACACAAGAGAACAGCTTATGAACAAGAGAACAGCCAAAGCAAAGCACACTAGGAAATGTTTCAGTTTTGAGACCATACCTGATTCACTATGGCTTCGAATTGCATCCTGCAACAGAGCAGAGGGATAATAAAGTTAATAAATGTAAGGGAGCTCACAAAGGGACAAGCAGGGCTGGGGTGGAAATGGCTGGGCCAGGTTTGGTCAAGTGCAATACAGTCCTGGCCAACAGCTCCAGGATTGGGGATTTGCTCATCACACCAATCCTGCAGGAAACCCATGCAACTGGTGACTCTTACACAACAGGGGAGAGATTCACAGCATACTGAAAGGACTGCTACCAAAAAGGAAAGAGAAAAAAGGACACAGAACAAGAAGGCCCAGCAGCAACACTGTCTGCATTCCCCCTGTGCCTCATGCTCCTGTCCCAGGTGTGGACAGAGCTCCTGGGATGGCCTCTGTCCCCAGGGCACAGCTCCCACACAGCCCTTGGGTTCAAGGGGGACTTTTAACCCCCCCTCCCAAATATTCCAGCTCCATATCCATTGTGCAGCAACTCTACAGATTACTTCAACCCCAAAAAGGCTACATCAAGTGCCCCTACACGAAGCCCTCTCCTTTTCCAAGCACACTCCCCCAGGGACTTTGGCATTTGAGCAGTGTTTTCCCACAGGTCACCAAGGACAGTGCCACAAGTGTCACCTCATGCCACGGGCACAACACAACTCTACAGCCATGCACAAGAGAGAACTAAGCTCTGACAAACAGCACTGCACAGCTTTTCTCACCTGCCATTTGTATTATCCCAAAGTACAAACAGGAAAGGGAAAATATCCAGGGACTGTGTAAGTACAAAGCAAGAACATGCACTACAGAGAGGTTAAACACTGTCAAAGTTAACAGAAGGCAATTCAAACTCTCTAACTAACTAGAATAATAAATGTAAGATTTCATAGGAGGACAGAACAAGCCCACATTCCACTCCACAGTTTCAAATTAAGATTATCCTTAGCAAAGATGCAGTTATGAAATGCATTATTTTAGCTAATTAGTTGCATTCACCCAGGCTGCACTAAGTACAGCATTCCTGCAGATTGCCAATGCTCCACACCTGAGTGGATCAAAATCTGCATGAACAACCAAGGAAGAACCCCTCAATTTACTAATCTTGTTCAACTTAAGGATAATAAAAACCTTTCAGAACCTGAATAACAAGTGATTGGGTTTGTACATCAGCCTGAGAATGTAACTGCTTTCAAGGAAGCTGGCAAAGGATAACTAAAAAATTTAAATTGTTTCTCATACTTATCCATACAGAGTTCTTACTTTGAAAAAGTGTTTTTGAGCTTCAATCCTGATGTGAGTATTTGCTTATTTGCTTCTGAATTCAACAGCAAACAAACCAAACCCCCTGTTCTTTAGAGCTGTTCTTACAACACAAATAACACCATCCCCAGTGCTGTAGTCTGTCAACTTTACTTGGATGGGAAATAATAAAAACAGTGCAACATGTTCTTAATCTCAGGGCTTTGGATGGGTAGAGTCAATAAAAATCATTTCCAGAGGGAAAAGGCCACACAATGGATGTGTTTTGAGAAGGCTTTGCTTTAAAGGCTGTGTGACCCCCCCTGCATTCTAATCCAAGCCTGGCCATATTCAGAGGAGGCTCAATCAGCCAGCTAAACTAAACTTCATCAATTTGCCTCTTCCAATTAACAGCCTCAATATTTGAGTACAAACATACTGGAAAGATTCTCATGAAATCAGCTCCAGATTAAACACTTCACGTGGACACTGCCATGGCTTACAAGTTATAGCAATCCTGTTAATCACAAGAAAACAAAAGGCACCAAGGAAATACCTACTCTTCCCCTCAAACAAAAACGTCTGCACCAGGAGCTGGGAGAAGCATTCAGGCTGTTATTCTAGGCCAACACAGCAAGAGATAAAAGAAAAGAACAGAGGAAGTATAAAAAAATACTTTAAAAAATTAAATGTTAGGCTAAACGAAAGAAAAAGTAATTTGCTTGATAAATGATAATTAAGTGCAGTAAAATTTTAAGTAATTATTCCTGCTCAAATCCAGAGGTTCACTAGGATGTATCCTTGGGTAAACCACTTTTTTATGATGGTTTTCTCCTGGTGTACTAGAAAGTCTTTGCTACTTTCCATGTGCATTGCTTTTAAAAGCCTCTGGGATGTAACAACTATTTTTATGATAACGTGAAGAGCCAGAATAGAAAGCATTTCTGTCTTTACTGCTCTGCACAATCAATAAAGAAGCTATGTCTCCTTAAAGACTCATCACTCTATCAAGGTCAATAATTCAGATTTTCTTGAGTGCTTCATTGTGGTTTGTGCCATCAAAGATGGTCAGCCAGGCCTCTGCAGCAGCACAAAGGGCTGGGAGCCAAAGCAACCCAAAGAGAAAGGGAGGACACCTTTCCCCTTAAACCCAACTGACACAGAGCCCTGACCAAAAACCCTTCCTGGGCTGCAGGGCACTTTTGTTCTGCTGCCAAGGTCCAGAGGAACTCTCTAACTCGCTTCAGAGCATCTTCACATTTCACAGGAGCCCATAAATCACCAGCTGAAGATGCAGGTGAGTGCAGCAGTCAAAGGCTTTTGCATGGCCCCCACAGTTTTTAAACTATTCCAGGGGCAAAAGCAACAGTGTTTGTTCTCTCTCCCAAATCCTGCAGCTCAGCACTTTCTTCTGCAGCCTTTCCTGCACACCAGTTTGTGAAGGTTATCACAAAAAAATTTAAAGAAACCCAACAACTTTAGGCCTGATTTCCAAGAGTTGTCCCTTACTGCCAGTCTAAGATAGGAAAGCACAAGAAAAAGGTGCTTGAAGGCAAGAACTGCAGACATAGTCTCAGACAGAGCTGGCTTCAGCCCACAGGCCCAGAAATGTCATTAACCCCCTGCAGGTGTAATGCAAAACAGATCACCAGGAAGCTTTGACCTGAGCAGTCCAAGTTCAAGAACTACACCCAGACTTAGGGCACCTTTAGTCTGATTAAAAATTAACACCACCTCCCCCACAAACCCAGACTTTTAAATTTGGAAGAACATTTTCAGACAGGTCTGAAATGCATTTCTTCACAAAACTGAGCACAGTTGTTAAGCTCCAGCCCATCTTTATACACCCCTAGAATTCACCCATTCCCCCAGCAAAGTTGATAGACTGCAAGAACTAATTATTAACTTCTTATGCAAGCGTGCCTCCTGAACTCTCCACCACTGGGCCAGCTGAGGCAAACAGTGAGCAGGTGAGAGCAAGGCAGGGAGGAGAGCCCCAGTGGGTGGGCAGGGGCAGCTGGAGCTGAGCTCAGGGGTGGCCCAGCCTTACCTCGATGATGCGGCTGTCCACGGGCATCGTGGTGCTGACCATGTGCACGTTGGGCGTGGAGGTGGAGCGCTGCCTTTGGGACAGGGAGCCCTCAGAGGAAGGGTTGGATGGGTTGAAAGTGAAGGCATGAGGTGTAGAATACCTGTGCTGGGAGCTGAGAAGGGAAAAGAGACAAAGGGAAGGTTGTGGTTATTTTTTTTCCCCTCTGGCAAGTGAAAAATAGCGTTCAACATAACCTGTCCAAAAGCGATATAGACAGGATTCCAAGCACAGAAAAAGCTGGGATTTACACATCAACTAAACTGTCTGATCAGCTGAATCACTCCCAGTTTAACTTAAGAAATAAATACGAAAAACTGGAAGATCTTGTCAGCTCACATATTTAATTAGTGTGTTTAGCTGAGGTCTGCTTTTGCTGTTACGAATTTTGCCACAATTCAACTCAATCCCCATCAAACCACATTTAATACAGTGACAAAATACTGATGAATTCAGGACTGTGAAACTAAATAAACTGCTCATTTCGAGCCTGTTAAATGCACAGCTTAAAGAGCTGAGCCCTGAATTTGTAAAGCTTTGCAAGACTGTTCAAGGGTTTGCACAGAACAGCCAGCAAGGAAGTCATGAAACCCAACACCAGCTACAAGGAGGCCAAGACTAAAATCCAGCTCAACCAAGAGTCACAAATCACAGCTAAGGCCACTCAGACCATAAGGATCCCAAAACACATATGTATCTTAACTGAAATGGGCCACCCTTCACAAAACCCTTCAAAACATCTATAAAGTTAATAAGTCACTGTTCAACAACACTGGAAATGAGACTAAGATGGCAAAGATCAATTCCTAATGCAGTTCCCATTCAAATAAAGAAATAAAGACATAGAACCATTTACAAGTCAGCTACGTGCTCTGTGCCTCATTCCTGACCAGATCTTTCAAATGGGTGCAGAAAAAACAAAAGCTGGCCTGCTCTCTTCAGCCTCTAGAATTTCAAGGGAAAGAATACAGGCACATGTTAGGGTCAGGGGACAGGCCCCTTGGAAAGGGACACAGCACTTAGAACTACAGGAATGCTCTCTTTAGTTATCGGAATTTTCTTCAAGAGGAGCACATTTTCAGTCCCCACTGTTCTCTCTTTAATCTCCTATCTGTCATCATAATATCAGAGCATTATTTTAGTTATGGATATGAATCATCCACCAGAGACACAAACTCTCAATGCACACTACCTGATCAGATAAAATAAAATTAATTCACAAAAATACCAAAAGGAAGCCTTGGATTTTCTCAGGCAGGAAAACAAAGGTCTCCAAAAAGCCTTTAATACTCTACCTTAAAATGTTAAGGCCAAAACTTGAAAATACAAAATCTCAAATCAATGCTTTGGTGGATCTAAGAACAAGAAAGAATCATCTGTGAAAAAGTGGTGTTGCTGCCTTGTACATTCACCCCAACCTTCTCTCACACTGCTCTGCTTTGGAGGAGCTGGGGGTCTTTAGTTGCTTTGGATGGATTGTTTGGAAAGAGGTGTATTTCCCAGAAGAGAAGTGACAGGAAATACAAGCTTACCTAACAGGTATCCGGGAGACAGACTCCCGCATCCGTCTCATTGTCAAGGGAGGTAGTGCAGGGACACCACTGTCACTGATATTTGAATTTGGGAACAATCTGAAATATCAACAAAAACAATTACAATTTCAACTGCTACACTACCTCCTGTACAATGCTCTTGAAAGCTGAAATTTGAAAGGGCTGTTTCTCTGCAGCATGATTAACTTCAGGAACACATTCCTATCTTTACACTGTGTTTTTCCTCTGTGTACAACTAAAACCTCTGCCTTCAGACTCTCAAAGAAAAGTGCCACGTGTTCTTTTGAACCTTGAGAGACACAATCTTTTTATATCAGACTCCAGATTTTCCTGAAAGGGTACTTGGCACAATTGAGTTCTATTAAAGGCAGGTAGCACCAAGTGGCACAAGTCATCCTGCACTCTCTTAGCATGAGAAAATGCAGAACTACATGACCAAGTTTAGTTATTAAAAAATACAACAACAGAAACACATAAAAACAATTACAGGCTTTAACACTTTTGCATAAAAGGACTTCTAACACAGTAATTTTCAACCTTTTGCAACTGGTATTAGGAAAGTATAATCCTCCATCTGTTTTCTCATCATTCCCCATTTTCAGCAGTGTCAGAAGCTGAGGTGTAGAACAGGTGAACACTACTGTTTCCAACAGCTAAAATCCAACTGAATCACAGCCTGGTTTATCCCTTAACATGGGTTGTGTGAGAGGAATTGCTGTGCACGTGGACAAACAGAGGGCATTGGAGCAACTGCCTGGTCACTCAAGGGGTCTGTTTGCTTGTCCCAGAATATTAAACCCCAGAGCAAGGACAAACTGCAGCTGATGTGCAGGGCCTTTCCCCCTGGGAACAGACACTCATTGCTGGCTGTTCCATGAGCTCGATCCACAATTCTGCACGCTGATCACAGGGACTGCCTTCCCACCAACCCCAAAGGATCTCTGTGATCACAGACACACAACCAACTGTCAGCCAGAATCGCTGCTGCCATTAGGAAGGAGCAGTCCTTACAAGAGCTGCCTGATGTTGCTCCAGTCCACACACATGGTGGGCACCTTGGTGCTGCAGTGCTCGTGGAATTTGTAGCCGCACGTCTGACACCGGAAGCCATTGAGCAGGAACTTCTGGCAGATGTCACAGAAGGCAAGCTTCAGAAAGGTCTTCCGAGCCTGGAGAACACAGCCAGTGATTAATGCCAGCTAATTATCTCTTCATTAACTGAGTTTTGGATCTTCAGAGCCCCACAGAAATAGATAACTGTGCTAAAATGCTGTCAGAGCCCCCAGGTTGCTACTGAGCTTAAAACCGCACTCAAATATTCCAGCGTGGATTTCCAGGTTGGTTGGAAACCCAGAAAGTTTAGAAACACTGAAGGCTTTATTGGCAAAAAAACCCCAAAAGAACCCACAATAAACAAGGGAAAAAAAGGACAAGTGTTCTGTCAAATGCAAAAGCAGTTTTTTTGCTCAGCAAGCTGATGGAGCTGTGTGAGCCAAGAGCTGGGGGTTTGTTTGTTTTCAGTAGCACCAAAGAGGTGAAAGAGGATCAGACTGGAAGGCCCACCTCATTTCTCTTATTAGCCAAAACTCCTGGTCTTTATGACTAACCAATATCCCTTGCAGGAGAAATAAATTCCTTAGTAATCAAAATAATCTAGGAATTTCTACTTTTTTAAATGGCGGCCTACTTTGCTTTTTTAACAGCTTCTGAAGTATGAAAAAATATTAAAATGACCCAGGAGTTTCTTCCTGCAGAACCTACTGGAGAGGAAGGCTCCAAATTTCAGCTTCTTCCCAGATCTGGAGAAAAATATTAATTTTCTGCTGACTGACTGCAAATGATATTTTCTGTTGTTTTTTTAAAATGTAATACAGAAGTAAAGTGACTTTCAGGTTTTGTGAATCAACCCTAACGTTTCTAAAGGATGTAAATGACAATCCTTTGGGATTCAGGATTGCCACAATGATTTCTAGAACAAAACAAGAAAAAAGCTAAAATATGGGGAAGAGAGTTTCTTCCCAGGGAGAAGACAATAATGCAAAGTAAAACTGTTAGAGCTGGGCATTATCTCTTTGTAAAAAAAAGAAATTTAATTTTTTTTTTAAATTATGAAACCCACAAAGCACGAAACCACCTTCTACATACTTGTTTAGTATGGAATAAATAATTAATTTTTGAGAAGGAGCTACAAAGGAAAGCCTTTCATTCCCCCATAGAACACTAGGTCAAATTACAAGGCAGCATGAGCTCACAAAATAATGACCTGCAGATTTAATAGCACCCCTGAACATCCAGTACAAATGATAAGTAGTGGACACCATCAAGTCCAACAATGCTGCTAATTTTTTTTTTATTTGACTGATGAGACAGAGACTGAAAATGCAAATTTTCTCCCTTTTCTGGACTATAAAGACATGAGTATCTTACCACAACAGTTACAGACACAGGTATTTATATAAAACAAAAATGGCAATCATCAGACCTGTGAAGAACATGCACACTGTGAGCTTTGACAGTCTCTGACACCTGGGGATCAGCAGTGTAACAAATACAACTCTGGCATTTCACTGCAAATTGATCCTCAGGGGATGTCACTTGTGGGGAACAGGGGTGAAGCAATCAACCACAACTTGTGAAAATCCCTGTGTCCAGAAAGCCAAAAGCTGTCTAATGCCCAAAACACTCTTTGGCCAAATCTGTGGTTCAATTGATGAAATTCCCAGCAGAACACAGAGCAGGAAAAGCTTACAAAATTGTGTGTGGTGAGTGGGACATGGTCAAGGAAGTCCACCCGCAGCTCCTCTCCGATCAGGGAGGCAGCATCTGTGTTCCAATCCAAACGCACCTTCTTTCTGGAAGGGAAAATGGGCACAACACAATCACCTGGGAGGTAAGTCTGGCCTCATCAGCAACTCTGTTTTGTGTGTTTTCTTGAGTAAAATGAAAACAAAAAAGCATGGCCAACGTCTTACAGTGACCGAGAGAGACCTCAGTGTCTTTTGCTCAAAAAAATCAGGAGCAGCTTGGAATACATTGCAAGTCACCTCTTTCCCTGCTCATTTTAACGTTATTTGTTTACAAAATATTTGACATAAAGCACCCAGAAGCTTTAATGGAGTCACAAAAATACCCTTATAAATATAACAGAAATGAAGAGTGACAGGCTCAGTGACACAAAAGCCATTATCAGGTGCCTGGGCACTGACTGGTGACCCCAGAATGGCCTCAGCTGCCCAGAGATGGAACCCCAAAAGTGGCTGAGGCTGCAGGGAGCTTTAAGCCCAAGCCTTAGGAGGTGTGAAGTTAACTCCATGAGATACCTTCACTCCCTCAGCTTGTAAAACAATCCTTTGGTATTTAATAGCAGCAGCCCCAGTCCTACAAAACAAATAAGGAATATCTGAGATTGAAATCCAAACACTGGGAAGCTGTAGAGGAATGCAGAGCCTTAACCCAGCACACAGAACTGTTCAGGGAAGTGAGCTAAGAATCACTGACACTGAATTTGCCAACAACAAAGGCAGCACAGAAATGCACCTCAAATATGAAGGAAGGCATCACATCACCTAGACCATGGCAAAACCCTCACTAAGGGGCTGCAAGCACTTCAGTGAACCCCTCCATTTTAAGTATTTTCAATATTTAGCTTTAAAACAAAAATTAAATTGCCAATACACAGGATGCTGACAGAACTACCCTAGAAGAGGGCAAAGAAAGCAACATGAAGTGGTCACAACCGAAATTCCTTTCAAAGAAATTAGCCAGAGGGCAAGAAAACATTACTGCTGCTATTCCAAACCCAAGATTTTTACATTCTCTGGGAGGAAGTTTCCCTCTTACCCTTTTGGTTCAGCAAGAAGTCGAAAAACTGCACAGCACTCTGGCTGCAGACCTCTGACTTTCAGTGCCTTCATGAGACAGTCATGCAAGGTCATCCCATTTCGCACATTCACCTGCAACCAAAAGCAAAAAACAACAAAGCATTTAGGCAGTGACTGCACAATTTCTTCAAGCTGTTCCAAGAGTGGAAGACCATTTTCTCCTTTTCTTTAAAAATTCCAGGAAAACTGCATGTCGTGCACTTGTGTACAACTCCTGCAAAGGACGTTCTGAAGCCATTTTATAACTTCTCAGTTTCTTACAATGACTGAGTTTCTATGGAACAGGATTTTACACAAGCAGGCAGTCAATAGAAGGAATAAAAATGCAGGCAAATGGAGTTACCTCAAGTACAGAAAAAGGCTTAATTTAGATTTCAGGGAACTTTGGGTAAGACTATTATTAGGTACACTCAGCACCACGAAACCAAACAGAAGTGTTCCCTCAAGAAGTTTCACTTCAGCTTCATTGTGGGCAAATGAGGAAAATAACAGAAATGTCATGCAGGAATCATTATTTAGGTCAGCCAACAATGACCTTTAATGTGGAATATGCTTGTGAGCATTAGGAAACTCACAGCACTGAGGGAGAGCAGTGCAGCTACTCAAAATACAGACACAGCACACGTTTAAAATAAAACACATCCTCCAAAGCCAACCTCGTGCTGGCCATCACTTAAGCACAGCAGGGCCCTTGTGAGCTGGGCATTTCTCGTGCCAGCTGCAGATGCCAGAGCCAGCAGTGGCAAGGGGCAGTGTCTGAGCTGAAGGCAGCAGACTCACCACGGTGCGCTGCTTGTTGGGCAGGAACACGCGGATGGTGTTGCTGGTTTTGGACGTGTCGGAGATTTTGCCGTCGTCGGAGGCCCGGCGCTGGTACCCGAACTGCTGCACAATGGTTGGGGAGATGCAGTTGGGGCCATCAAAGACAGAATCCTTGAGTCCAAACCCATTGCTGATGGTCTTCCAAGCTCCCTGGATGTGCTCCATTGATGCGGCCTAAGGAGATTGGGAGGGTCAGGGACGTGGCCGTGCCCTGCTCTCCGGAGCGGCGCTGTCTCCTCCTGACACACAGAGCTCAGCCTCCTCCGGAGCACCTGACACTGCACTGCCTTGTGATGGGATCAACCTCCTCGTGCAGGGTGCAGGCAGCCCAGCTGCACCATCAGCCTGGCTCCTGGCTCCTCTGACTCCTGCACACAGACAGGGCACCAGGAACACCCGTGTACCTGCAGGGCAGGGCCACAGGAGCACTGCACCGCGGGGTGAGTCTACAGCATCAGAGGCCCAGGGGCTCTCAGAGACATGGCCAGGTTACAGAATCACACAACTCCCTGAACTGGAAGGGACCCACCCAGACCATCAGTCCAGCCCCTGGCCCTGCCCAGGCACCCCAACCATCCCACCCTGGGCATCCCTGCTGCTCCTGGGCAGCCTCGGGGCTGTGCCCGTTCCCTGGGGAGCCTGGGCAGTGCCAGCACCCTCTGGGGAAGAGCCTTGCCCTGAGATCCACCCTGACCCTCCCTGGTCACAAGAGTTCTCTAGGAGGCAAGCACAACAGTCCTGTAAACCAGATATGCCACACCAGCACTAGCCCAGACTGTTAAGAAAAGAGACTCAACAGGAATTACAATAAAAAGAAAATTAATTAAGGAATCTATTTTTATCACTGATTTTGACGCTTTGGTTGTTTGGGGGTTTTTTAATACTATCACAATTTACATAGTGCAAAACAGCAAAAAAAAAATCTCAACCCTCACACCCACTATGCTCAGTTATAGTTCAGCATAAACAAAGCCTGGGAGAACTGGGATTGTTCAGCCTGGGAAAGAGAGGGCTCCAGGGTGACCCAAATGAAACCCTCCAGTAGCTGAAGGGAGACAAGAAAAATGGAGAGGGATTATTTACAATTAACAGGACATGCTTCCAACTGACAGGGAGTAGGTTCAGATGGGAAATTGGGAAGGAATTCCTTCCTGTGACAGTGCTGAGGCCCTGGCCCAGGGTGCCCAGAGCAGCTGTGGCTGCCCCTGGACCCCTGGCAGTGCCCAAGGCCAGGCTGGAGCAGCCTGGGACAGTGGGAGGGGTCCCTTGTACACCTTCCTGTTTGTGTTACAAACACCTCCCAGTGCAAGGACACCAACAACCCCTCCCTGCACACCTCCAAACCAGCACACATTTCTGCACATGCAGGGACAAAGATAAAGGCATCACTGGATTTTTTCCCCAGCTATCCCAACTGCAATGCAGCTTGAACCCCAAATTCTACTCAAATTCAGCAATATCTTATCCAAAAGTAGGCAAAACCTAAGTCTGTACTGAAATCAAACAACTTAATTCAGAACACCCAACACTCCATGACTGAACACTTGTCAGCAGCTGCTCAAGTCTCATTCATGTGTGGTCCTGCACTTCCTTTGTTGCAAATTATTTGAACCCTCCAATACATTTCCTCGTGTTTATGTCAGAGAAAAGCCAACAGTGTTTCAGTTGAAAAGTTAAAACAATGGAATTCTTGGATAAAAAAGGTCTCCACTAATGCAAAGTGTCCATTCTGGGTGCCCAGAAGGATAAGCTGAATTTCAGTCTGTTTTCCTTCACAGCACAGCTCTGAAAAGCCACAGCAGGTTTGCAAGTAACTTCGGTCCAGACCTAAACCCAGGTCTGACCAGCAGTCAGAAAGGAAATGTAACAACAGAGTTCCAGAGAAAGGTTTGGTTTAGCTGAAGTCATTACCACCATGTGCAAAGCCCAGAGCAGCAGAACCCCCAGCCTCAAAGGGAAGTGTCAGTCAATTCCTGAACATCTCCTTCACTGACAAGGCACACAGTGACAACACAGCCTCACCTTCCCTCCTGCCAATCCCTGCAACCCCAAACCTCCCAAACCCTGCAATCCCTCAGTCCATCAGCTGGACAGGTCCAGTTGTCCAAAGGGTCAAAATATTTAAATGTCAGTAAGTTTTAAACTCCATGCCAAATCATCCAACAGAATTGAGATACTTGGATTTTTTTTGATTTTTAAATCTATGGCAGATAAACAGCAAGAGTTTTGTATCTGATGTAAAAAGAGAGTAAGGAATAGGAAGCCACTGAGACATTCTGAAAAATGAGAGATAAAATTGAGGAATACAACCAAGCTCACCACACCTAAGCACCTGCAACATCTCACAAATCCTAGGCACCAGAAAGGTGAAAAACAAGTTATGTTCGGTTACAACACCCATAAAATGCACACGGCAGCTGAAAGAGTGACTACTGAGATGGCAGCAATAAAAACTGAGATAAACTGTTAGATAAGAGGGGAAAGATGAAACCCAGAGAGCTTCTCTTAACTTATCCCCTATGGGAAACTCCTTTGTTTCACCCTTCCAGGTAACAGATGAGATTAAACAAAAAGAGGAGCTCTACTTGATTTTTCTGCCGAGCTGAGCTAAGGAATAGCAGGACAGCCATCAAAACCTCCTTGTCCTTGCTAATGTAAGCTGAAAACACCCCAACATTACAGCCTTTATATTTAATATTTTGATACACTGTCCACATTTCCTGAAAAAATCCAGAGAAAGCAGGAAATGATGAAGAATTCAAACTTGCATTTTGACAAAAGATAAGCTTCATACCCAAGAAGTATGAAGCTCTCAGAGGATTCTCTCTCCCAAACCCTGCACACTGAAGCACAGCCTACCAGGGAAGGTCACAGCAACATATTCTGAGTTGTACACACAGGAAAACACAGCAACTATCAGCCTTCTGCAGACCCCAATGGCAGTTCTACCTTTAACGAGGCATTTGCATGCTCCTCTCCCGGGATGCTTGCCTCGGTGAGTGCTGGGCAGTCTCAGAGCTGGCCATGGCACTCAGCCCTGTCCTGAGCAATGCCCTCCCACCATCGGTGGGGTTTTGCCTTCTCTTCTGGCCGAGGATTGAGTCCCTGGCACCCCGGGTTTGCTCCCAGACGTTGAGTTCTTTTCCTAGAAAATGGATGTACCACACACACCATCTTTAGCTCTCCTCCTCCCCAGCCTGAGGGCGCTGGGTGCTCCTCGGGCACTGGGGAGGAGCCAGCACTGAAGGGAAAAGATGAGAACAGAGGTCAGACCTGACCTGGAGCTGACAAAATCCTGCCAAGTGGCCTCAGGGTGGAAGGGCAGAAGAGAAGAAAGGGAAGTTTAACAGAACTTCACAGTCTCCAGGGGAGAGACAGGGAATCCCTGCTGGAAAGCTGCTAAACCTGCTCTGGCACCCACTGTAGGAGGGCCTGCAGCTGGAAAGGTGGAGCTGGCTGCAGAAACCCAAACTGCCCTGCTGCTGGCCCCTGCAGCCATTCACAGCCAGCCTGAGAGCCCCACAGCCCCCTCTCCACTCCACACCAACAGGCTGCTTGAGAACACCCAAATCCTGGCAGGGCACGGCCAGCCCTGGTCACCTCTCAAGCCTTATTGCAGATTATTATTATCACGTTAGAACAGTCAGTCAGAAAAGTGCTGCTTCGGAGGTGATTTCTGAATGACATACTTTCCTCCTGCCCTCCAGTGCAAAGAAAGCTGGTTTAAAATTTATATAAATATATACAAACCCATGCCCTTGGAACTGCAGCAGCTCACTGCAGCGATTTTATTCCCTCTGGGTATTCTGCTCCAAGCAGCAATCGTTTAAAGGCATTTTTACTCACTACACTCATTTACTCCAGCTCCCCCAACATCCACACCAATTCATGCCAGTGAAAAGATGCTTGAAACTCTGTTCTAAAGAGAAATTTTATTTAAAATAAAGGAGGAAACATCTTACAATGATGCCTTCTTAACTATATTCTTCTTAGGTTTGCCTCTCCCAGGCAAACTAGCTTTTCTCTCTTTAAATTACTTACAAGCATATTTCTGAAACATAATCATTACCAGATACTGCATTTATGTTTATGCCATGCTCAAATAATCCACTGCCAGCTGGATGTTTTCATGTATATTCCTAAAAATTTTCTTTAAATCTTTTCTTCCTGCAGCTCATCACTTTCATGAAAATGACTTCAAACAGCCTTTCTCCAACTGACAAACTGCAACAGCAGCATTCAAGGAATATTTTAAGATATTAAGTACATCAGTGCTCTTGTAGATCCAGGACTGTTGGGACACTGATACTGATTGATTTTATACTAAATGTTCAGCCTAAGCAGAAAAATAAGGTCATTTACTGCTGCAGGTCCCCCAGGAATTCTGCACACTGTGACCAAGACTGCACTTTTCATCAGTGCTTTTTGCAGATTACAGCTTCTGCTAATGAATCACTGGAACAAGAATTAAACCAAAAGCACAGAACAGCTCTGGAATGTGCACATCTGACAGGAACAAATTCCTGGAGATCAGTCACTCATACACAATCAATACATTCATGTCATTCATTCCAGTTCAAAAGGTAGTGGAAGTTCCTCTGACTTGTTCCATGAACAGGACAAACTGCTGGTCTGAACTGTCAAAAATGTCACTCTCCCTCACTAAGAAATGCCCAAACTGGTCCTGAATTAGGCTGAAAGTTCACACATGACAAAGCTGAACTCTCACTCCACAGTTTAGGTACCTTGTCCTTTCTTTTTTCTGGAACAAACATCCAAAGCTTCTAAAAACATGTCAGAACAGTTCTCCCCACCAACACACACGTGCTGCCATTCTTTATCCATGGAATTCTGTGTTCCATGGAATACACCTACAGAGACAGGACAGCACAAAACAAAGCCCAGGATCCATTTCAAACTGAACACTTCTGTCAGCAAATGGAAGCTTGAAAAGCTGCTTAGAAGCAAAGTTTTCATCTCAGATCCATTTAACTGCTGCCCTTTCTTCTCCCATACAGTAATGAATTGATCTAACATTGCTTGGGTGACCAATTATCTGGGGGAAAACCAGAAACTCAAACCAGACAAATCTCTGTTGTGATCCATAGCAGTATTTTTTAAAAGTAGCTTTTCAGAGCAGTAGAGGATAAGGATGGACCTGTTCCTATATTGCTAAGTAAAGCTGTGATCTATGGAAATATGAATGCAGGGCATGAGTTGAGATCAGTGTAACAACCCAGGCAGATCCCTCTGACATCTGCAAGGTTGGTGCTTTTCCTTCATGTGTCCTTCATTTTAAGAGATCAATGCCAAAAAACAAACTCCTCCCTAAGACAACTGGCAAAAATTAAAAATTAACAGAAGGAAATGTCAGTGTTCAGGAAAAAAAAAAAAAAAACCAAGAGAACAAAAAACAACTGATACACGTGCAATTTCTGTCTCTCTCGTTCTGATCTTGTTACTATCTTTTCTGTTCTTTTTCTTTACTTAGCAGAAGAATTCTGGTTTTAGTCACTATTTCAGCCTTCAGGAAAAAAATTACATTTTTTACATGTTTTCCAACAAGAGGGCCCTACAGTAAGGGGGACACAAGCAATACAACTCTCAACCTGCTTTCAGACTAATTCATTTGCAAGATTAGTATCTTTTTGTATTTAAAAGCTGCTGCCAGATTAAAACTCTGGCTAGTAAGCACAAACCAAGTCAGACTCCCTGGCTGCAGCAGGCTGTACTTTGGGCTCTGCTTAGCAGAAATTTGTCACCAAAACAATCTGCACCTTTGGCCACCCTGTGCCTGCTCACTGTTGGCTGTAACAGCTCCAGGCTACTTTTCCCAGCCAATTCCCAGGAAGATTTGCTTGGTTTGTCCTTTCCACACAGATCATTCCATGTCAGCTACCCATTTCTTTCCACACGATCTTTCTATGAAATTCAAATGTGGAGCTCTAAGTTTCCCTTTAAACCACAATTCTTACACTAGAGAAACAGGAGCACACCTTGTACCTGAAAAGAGGGATACAGAATCCAATGCTTTGCCTTTCCCAAAGCAATCCCAGGTAAAAAGAAAAATGCAGCAGGTGTTTCTAATCAGTGTTTTTAAACTGGATTTGAGTACAATGTTTACACAGATTCACAATCAAGTTTATGGAATTGCTACTGAAACAGTAGAAAAGGAAAAAGCAAGCAAGGGAAGTGCTCACACATTTTATACAAGTTTTGCTTACAAAGCACCAGAACTCTGCCATGGAATAAAACTTCCACTTTTCTTTAGTATAATATTTTATAATTTCTTATCTAATGTGCTCTTAACGTTATGAAGACTATTAAGCTGCAGTGATATTTAAGACATGCTCCTTTTTTAATGCAGTAAACTCAGACTCATGACCAGAAACAAAAAGCACTGAACACTGCCTTTTACAGCTGACTGTGTCAGAATCACACACTGTATGACAGTCCCATCACTCAGACTCCTTGTTTCTGTGCCAAAATGTTCCATTCTTCTCAAGAGAATCCTCCAAAGGGAGATTTACAGAGAGATCTCTTTAATGTGGGCCTTGCACTGCAGACAGAAGTGGGACTGCAAGTGTTCTGTCTTTCTTTACATGGTCCAAACACTCTGATGAGCCCTTTCTTCCCCCAAATCTCTCCATCAAGTGCACATACCTTCCCAGCCATGTGCCCATTTGCATTCTGCACTTGCTCATGCCCCAATTGTTCCCAGTCTGAAAGCCCCAAACTGTGTTTGCAGTTGCCTGGAACTCATCCACTTTACAGCAAGGATGAAAAAAGTTCCTCAAATGTCAGCAATCCACCAAATGCCCTTCCCACACGAGTTCTCAAGGATTAAACAAAAAAGTGACTGAGAACCTCAGCACAAAGAATGCCTGGCTCTGTCCTCCCTCAGTCGTGTGTAGGAAATGCAGCAGCCCTGAGAACACCCAGATTTAGAGCTTTGGAGCAGGAACAGCCTGGGGACTGCTGAAGGAGCTGCTGGGAGCTGTGCTCCCATCTCCCAGTGCAGAGAGCCTGCAGGCTGCTGTTACTGAGCACTGCAGAGCACCAGGCCCTCTGAATTAATGCCCTGTGCATCCCAGGGGATGCACTGCCCAGCCTGCCCCAGGTGCTCCCTGCTCTCAGCCAGGGCACCTCTGGGCCAAGGCACTGACTGGATGCAAGGTGGGCTCTGTGCCAGGCCTGCAGTGCCACGTGGAGGTCAGTAACAGCATTCCAAGAGCCTGGAAACACCTCCAGAGGGGCAGAGGGCAGGGCACAGGCACACAGCCCCAGCCTCCTTGGACACAGCCTCCAGAGATCTCCTGCAGGAGATAAAACAAAGGAGCCTCCCTTGTATTTTATAACAAAATGCACCTGGAACAGCTAGATAGAGCCTTCCACAACATAATGCCTGGAGAGCTGTAACAACTTTACTTTCATGGTTTGCATGCACCTGGATTTGCCAAGAAACCTGAATAAAATGGCAAATAAAACCAGAATGTATTTGAAAAATTTAAGACTGTATACAACAAAAAACACTTAAGACTATGTCAAACATTTACTGTCCTGAGAGCCTCCAAAAGAAATTATGCTCCATTTTAACATTATCTTATTAAATACACCCATGAAATTACAGTTCTGGTTTGGGTGGCTTTTTATTTATTTAACAAAGTGCCATAGCAGCCTTTTTGTTTCACAGATAGAGTTTGAAGATAATGTCACAGACAAGATTTACATTAGGTCTGGATTATTCCCAACAGACCTGCAGTTGTGTGGAAAGGCAAATGCTGTTGGGAGAAGATGGGCAAATATCAAGAGCTGAAGTTCTAAACTGAGGAAGGGCTTTTCCCCTGCAAAGTAAATACCCTGGGAGACTGACTCAAGTAGGAGCTTAAGTTAAATACACACTTCTGATAAAACAAATCCTGTAACAACTGTAGTTCCATATCAATTTTGTGGCATTTTTCAAAAAACAAGAAGTGAATGTTAGCAGCAGTGCAAGAATACAAGCACAGAGTTGGCTGAGCTGAGCTTCCCTTCCTGAAGGAAAGGTCCAGGCATCTCCAAAAAAAGAATGGGGCAGGAGAAGGAGGAAGGGAGAGACAACAAAAGAAAGTTATATATACCTTTAGTTTTCCTTTCAGCAAATGAAGTCCTATGACAAAAGGATGAAGCACATCATCTGTGGAAGACAAAAAAAACCAGAAGATATTTACATTTTAATAGACAAACATATACATGCACTACATACCAAATAAATAATAAAAAAAATTACATCAGTGATAAATTACCATTCTTCTGCTTTCAAAGTTTTCAGGGAGGGTCTTCCAGCCTTTCATGATTTTACATTTCAGTGTAAGGAGACACAGAGTGCAGGACAACCAAATGTTACCCAGCTCAACAGCATCTCACTGTTATTCCAGAACATCAGAGAGATCTTTTAACAGCTAAAAACTCCCTGAAGTAAAAATTAAATAAGAGTTGAATACTGCCTTCTCACAGGTGAGTTCCTCACTCAAACACCTTGCTGACTCACAAATGTTGACAAGTCTTGGAGGCAAAACA
Source organism: Sitta europaea (assembly GCA_013400255.1). Classification (NCBI taxonomy): domain Eukaryota; kingdom Metazoa; phylum Chordata; class Aves; order Passeriformes; family Sittidae; genus Sitta; species Sitta europaea. The sequence continues at coordinate 148,483 of VXBS01004382.1, read as the reverse complement.
AACTAAGAGTAACCAGCAGCCAAGCCTCTGAAGGCTCTCTGCATCTTGCAAAAAGCACCAGCTGTAAGAGGAAGAATTCCTAGGGAAGCTGAAGAAATCTTGAGGTGATCATCCCCCACAAAGCTTTCTCCTCTCCACAGCAAGAAGTCTCAGCTTCCTCATGTCTTTATGAGAAATGCAAGAAAAAAATCAGCAAGAGATCTTACATTGCCAGCTCACTTTTGGTTAGAGGTATTCTCTCTTCTGGACAGTGCGGATGGGGAAAAAAAATTAAAGGAATAAATAAAAAGAAGCTGCAATGATTTTACCAAGCCTGCAAACTCTGAAAGATTACCAAGAAACCAGATGAATGCTTTGGGGCCTCCACATTGAGCCATTTTCAGTCATTTTAAAAGTAAAATCTACTGACAGTCTGAACTGTGAATTTACCCTGCTTACACCTAGCACACCTGTCTCCAACAAACATGAAGGAACATGGCATATAAAATACTGTAAATATGCCTTCCATCATGGAAAAAGATAAGCAGGGAGACTGGGGAGAAGGAAGGAATTCTGGTTTTCTCACAGCACAGGAAAAGGTGAGAGCTTTACTTGAAACCAACTACAAGAGACAACAGTGAGTCACTAAGAGGGATAATGTCACATGACAAAAATAAGAGAAAACTGATGGGGAATTTTCCTTTAAAGACTGAAAACCCCAAGCATTTTTACAGTAAAATCAGCAAGAAGAGAAAGAAATCTCATGCATAAATCAAGAAGAGACAGCACAGCATAAAACAAGTGTGAAGTGTTGAAGAAGCAGGTGCAGTATTTCCATCTGCCACCAAAGCAATAGCTATAAGGCAGGGAAAATTGCTTCTTTTTCTTGCAGATAAAGAGACATGTAACAAAAAAATCAGTAAGAACATCTGCTAACAGAACTGGCAACACGGAGGGTTTAAGGCATAAAAGAGTTGCCAAAAGCCCAGCTGTTACTGCAGATGTGAGATTCAATCAAACCTGAGGAGAATTGTTCACCTAAAACAATGGCAGAGCAGAGGGAGAACAAAATCCCCATGTCCTGGAGGAAGCTTCCTGCTTGCAGGATTTCCACCTGAGGTGCTCTGAGGAGCAGGAGAAGGAGCAAGGCCAGCAGGGGCCTGTAAGGGAGTGCTCAATTCACACAAATCCCTCACTCATCACACTGCAGTGTCAAACCACTGCTTTGGAAAGATTCTGCCCCACATCTGCTCCTAAATGCACAAAGAGCCAGGACAAAAGCTTGAGGTTTGGGTTTCAGTGGTGTCAAACTATTACTATCTGGACTACAGATGCTGATGGTTTGAGAATACACCTTGTATTTGAGGTAATCACAAATGTCAGACATTCCAGCAGTCACACTTGGGATGCTCGTGCCACTGAATCCCCCTGTCCCACTGTCAGGGCATTTCTTGCTGTTTGCTCCAGTTTCCACTACAAATACTTGAGTAGATACAGCATTTTGTCACTGGCAGCGCTGATAATTTACCCCAGGAAAAATATTAATTACCTACAGTGTACAGGAATACAAAATAAAATTTAGTCAAAATCAGCCTGGCCTTTTAGAAATTAGGACAAAACCTCATACTCCACTTAGTCCTGGGCTACACCATTAATCCCCATCTTTAAAACTCACATTGCCTATTTAAAGTCTCCACATGAGAAACTGAAAAGGACAAAGTAATCAATACAGAAAAAGGAACCCAAAATTTTAAAGAAGACAAACTCTGCCAGATATAGAATATGCAAACAAAAGCGAAAGAATCTCTTGTAGCCACAGCTACAGTATTATTTGTGCTGACAGAGGAAAAATATTTTTCAGTCTGAGACTGTTTTAGTGTCAATCCACCCAATCTTATAGAAAGCTTTCCTCAGTGCATACAAGCCTTTGTAACAGAAAATGATTCCAGGTACTGTCCTGTAATCCAACATCCCAAGGGTGGATCTTACTGGAAGAGGTAAAAATAGCAGCAGTGCCCATGCCAAAGGACAGTGTTTCCACTCCAGGGGCAGTGCTGACATTGCAACATCAGCTGGCTCTCCTTTTATAACCTCCTCTGCCAGTGAGCACTCACACAGGCAACTTAAAACTCTGCAGAGACCCCAGAGTATGCTCTGGCCTGTTTGTGAGCTGAAATCAATCCCCTGCATCTCTGGGAGCCCAGCCTCTGCTGCAGCACTGCTACTGCCTGTGGGAGCTTTCTACCTGCTCCAAAGCCTCCAAAGGGGTGATGTCATTCAGAATGCAGCGTATTTCTTGTCAAATGTCAGCATAAAATTAGAGGCTTGCACACTGTGCTGCTCCTTCTGGCTGCAGCACACTGGAGGCTCCTTCCTTTCCTCCACTCTCTGCCAGCCACAGGACCCATCCTCCCCAGAACTCTTTTCATTTGTGCAGGCCAACCAGCCAGGAACAGCCCCTCCCCAGCACTGAACTCCGAGTGGCTCTTTTCCACGTTTCCACATAAAGATAACAACCATCCCAACCGGGGCAGTCACTCTCAGCCCAGTGATCAAACAAAGGCAGAAATGTGGTTTTACCAGAAGAGACTCTGCTCCACAGCCAGCAGCTTGACTCGCAGGTGACCAAAAGTGCTGAGCTGTGTAATGAGGGGCAGGGAATCCTGCACCCTCCCCTGCCAGCACCACGAACAGGTCCCTGCCTGCTCCCCCTCCACAGCAGCAGCCACTGAGCTCTGGGGGCACACACAGAGGGCAGAGAGAGCTCGGGGGAAGCAGGCAGGCCCTGAGCTGCCACAGGGGCTCTCACATTTCTCTGCCCCAATCTCAGAAAAACTGCCTGGGCAGCAACATGTTAATAACCTCTCCTTAACCCAGCAAGGCCTGGAATCAGCAGAGATGTTTGTTATCTGCATGCAGTGAGCCCAGTACCGTGTGTTTATTTTAAAAATTAAGCATCAGGCTCGTGCAAGTTTGTCAGTAGAGTTTAGACACTTTAGCCATACTTTTAATGCATGAATTTTGGAACACAAGTTTAAAAAAAAAAAAAACCCTAAACACATCAAATTACAAAAAAACTGAAGAACTATTTTAATGGTGCTATGCAATAGATAAGATCTGAATGAATTCAATTTCTGTCAGAAATCATCAAAATAAGGAAAATATTAACCCAACAGTAGTCTTAAAATTAACAATTACTAGGTAAGTTCTGAACTTCAGGAATTGGAAAAAATGTCTTCTTGACTGTGAAAGTGGAGTCACATCCTGTGCCATGAACATGAGCAACTTTCAGTGAAACTTTAAAACAAAGTTTCTAAAGTAAAGTTCACACAACACCAAGTTCCCTTGTATCAAAATACACCTTTCCAAGTGAAAGCTGCAGAGGTAATTACAGGCACTCTCACCTCCATATTAAGTGGAATTAAAATCCACTTTACTTTCTCTTTTACAAGAAACTTTTAATAGTGTACTTTCTATGGTAATGATTTGGAAACAATATAAATAGCATTTTTTGAGTAGCAATAAATTAGGAATCAAAAGAAAATTAAAGTATGATTAACCAGTATTTTTTCTACCCAGCAACATTTCCAGTCTAAAGGTCCCCCCCACATCTGCTCTGCTTTGCAAGATTCCCCCTTTGTGTTCCCACATTTCTACAAACAAAAGGGAGCACAGGCATCTTCACCTGCCTCACCATGCTCCCTCAGTTTCACCAAAAAACTCTGATGTAAAACCTCACATTTCTTATACACAAAGAAAATCTGAACAAAGAAAAAAAAAAGAATGATCATTTAGTCATCCCTGCCACAGGCAGCAAGTGAGTAAAGAGAGCAGTGCCTATTGTGGTGTGCTATAGACTGAAAAACCACTATAAAACACTGAAAGTATGACCAGACTTTGAGCAAACACACTTAAATGGCTGAGAACAAGGAAGAGGAATATGCAAAAGCCAGCACAAATTGCTGGTAAGCTGACAAGGGCATACACTGGAAGGAAACTAAAAGACAATACAGGAAAAGAAAAAGGAAAATTGGTCATATGTTCAAATGTATCAATATATACCTTAAATGTTTTCCCCTACAAAAGCATTAGAGACACCCTTCTAGTTCTGCACTATGCTGCATCTCCCTCTTGGTAATCTCTCAGCTCAGTGTTCCAAAAATCCTCACTGTCACAACTCCAGCTTGTTCTACAGGGAAAAAATTTATGTAACAGAAGACTTTAATGGGGGCTCAGAGCCATTTCTTCAAGCCTGAACCTCTGAGCCAGCTTTAATTAATCTGGTTAACCCCACGCCACACCCAGCTGCGAGTCAGGGAAGCAACCTCCCCCTGCCAGCGAACTAAAAATACACCCAGGCTCCAGCGCCGCGCCGATGCTGCGTGTGTGCATCGGAATGGCCCGGCAGGGAAGGGACAGCCTCGGCCAGCTGCTCCCGGCGAGCTCCAGGACAACGCCACGGCAGCGACACACCGGCAGGGCCACGGGAGATGCGGCAGCCTGGGAAAGCAGCGGCACCAGCCACCGAGGCAGCGCTGCAGAGCCACAGCCCGGCCAGCGAGAGGCTGCGAGCC
>VXBS01004382.1:114555-139417 GCA_013400255.1 Sitta europaea | reverse complement strand
TCCCTCCAGCGCGCACCTCGGCTGAGTCCCTCGGCAGCTGGACGGTTAATTAGTTCATTAATCAGCGGCGATGTGTGCACCCCGGCAGCGGGCGGGTCGGGCCGCGCAGGCGGAGCGGAGGCCCGAACCCCGAGGCCTGAACCCCGAACCCCGAGCCGTGCCAAGGCTCCGTGCCAAGGCTCCGTGCCTTACCTGGGCAGCCCTGTCCCACCCGGCACAGCCGAGCCGGGCTCTGCAGGCAGCGGGCAGCGAGTCCCGAGGGGCGGAACGTGCTGGGGGTGGGGTGCGAGCTGCTGGGGAAGGTATCTGGGGAGAAATAAAAAAAAAATAATAAATTTAAAAAAAAATAGCGTGCAAGCTCTTTTCCTGGAGGAGACAGGGACCAGCTGTCAGGCAGCGATCCCTGTGTAACTCCGCACAGCCTCCGTGGAAAAGGAGGGATACCCAAGGGCGCTGCTCGCTGTTAACTCGCTGATTTTGGCTTCGAAAACGTACAGAACGGCACATCAAAACAGTAAACAAATTGCCACCCCAAAATACGGCTTCACAGGGTAGCCATTGCAAAGGAAAACATTTCTCCTAGAACTGTTTTTAAAGAGCGTTTGCATTTACAGTCATGTAAGTTACATTAATGGTTAATTAAATAAGCATTACTCTGAAAAAGAGCCTCCAGCAAAATTCTCAGCCTTATTTTGGATTTCTCTGCGGAAGAAAGTTGTGATACAAACCAAAACCTGACTTCAGCTAAAGTCACAGTAACCTCAGAGAGGCATAGCAAGGACAAGGAAAAAGCAGCACTGGTGGGTTTGCATCTCCTAAGCACCAAATAAGAAAAAAAAAATCCCAAAACATGAGAGTCGTTAGCTCCTGGTGCCCTCTGGGAAGAGCTGTGGTTACCAAGCAATAGGGGATTGAAATGGGAATGGCAACCAGAGCTCTGGAAGGCTGAGACAGGAGTTTCCATGTCTCTAAAATGCTGTGATTCCCATCTATATTTATGATGCATAAACTATTTATATTTTATCATCCACTGATTCCAGTGTAATAATGCTTTCGATTTAGAGGAGATTGCTAAGAGAAGCATTTAAACTTTTGTAGCACCCTTTTACAAGACAAACCACACTGACATTCCAGCTATTAAGAAAATACTTTAATTTTCCTTTTCCCCATAACCATGGGCTCAGACCTACCAGAAAACCAAATCCAGACCAAGGTGGTGTCCACTGAGGGCAAAATTTAAAATCGAAATCATTCTTTTCAAATTCTTATAGAGTAACTTCTCAATGTCACAGTCCGGCTGAAGGAGTCCCATGATGCACAAATCCAGTTTATTTATACAACTGGAACAGGAGTTATATCCATGTATCTGACTGCAAAGCTTGGCCCAGGAGGATAAAAATACAAAAATGCATTCAAAGCAGTGTGTACAATAAATATTTACATGGCTTTGTACTAAGAGTGTTCATGCAGTATGGTAGAGTAGTACAGATTTCAGCAAAATATGCAAAAGGATCTTAAATACTGTAATATAAAATATAAACACAATGAGGAGCTCAAAAAGAAAGAGGGAAAGGAGGGAAAACCACCTCAAGAAGAGGAGGTTTTGACAAAGGCCTTTCATAGAGTTTTAAACTCCTTTTAAAAGAAGACTAGAACAGTGAAGGAGTGTGGTCATGGAGCAAACAAGCACAGGTCTGGAGGAAAGCAAGCCAGATTTCAGAGTTAAACAATGCAGCACATGCAAAGAAAGACAATAATTGCAAGAAAGAAACAGAAAAGCAAACAGGGAAACTGAAACATTACAGCACTGAAGTAGAAGGGAAACAAAAAACTGAACAGACTTTCCAAAATAAACTGGAAATTATCAGCATTCTTCCCGAGGTTGATCTGGTTTGTGTTTGTGGTGAGCTGTTTAAAGCGTGAATGGCCAGGTATGTCCAGGCATAGAATCAGGTCTTACATTTTCCCCATCTGGAGGGTTTCCTACCCGGATAAAAAGCAGCCTGGGGAGCCATCAGAAGCAGAATGAAAACCACTGGGCTTTAGGCTGTGACAGCTGCACTCTGCTGAGGTGTGAGGCCAACCTGCCCGGGGTTCATTCCCTTTCCCCCCGTGGTTTGTCACACAGCCAGAGCCACCTCGGCCTCCAGAAGGAGAGGGGGGATCCCCATCTTGGAGAAGAGTTTTCCCACTGACTGCTGGAAAGGAGCATGGAAAAGTGAAACCTTTCCAGCAGCTGGGGTGATTCCATTTGCTCTGTGCAATATTCCTGTGTTCCCAGCCTTTGCTTGGGGATTCCCCGACAGTATCAAATGTTTGAAGTGGCACCACATAACCTTAATTGTGTCCTTAATACCTCTAAGCCTCAGAAGAATGAGCAGCAAGAATGAGGAGTGGAATGCTGGCTGGGAAAAAAGCAGAAATGCAGAGACACACTTTATTATGGAATTCTGGGTTTCAAATCTTCCTCCCTTCCTCCTCGAGCCAATGGATTGCTGGAGACAAACTTTGCCATTTTATCCAGCCACGGTTAAAGCACTGTCCTTCTGTAAGGTTTGGTTATGTTACAAATTATCCTCTTACTCCTGCTTAAGTTTTTGGGTTGGTTGGGTTTGGGGTTTTTTGTTTTGTTTTTTTTTTGAGTAAGAGAATGTGTCTTAGGAAAAAATTTAAGTCAAACTAGATACAAAAGAAGTCCAGCAGACAGAGACCATGAAAAAAGTGGCCTTGAACAAATCAAGCATTAGCAACCTAAAAGAGAAGCCAAATAAGGCATCTGTTGTGTGTATGATGATGCATAAACTATTTCTATTTTATCATCCAGCTGAAAGGCTTTATTATTTCTCTGTGTCACTAAAGTGTTCAAAGGAGTGAAAATATAATTTTTAGTTTGGGTTTTTCATGCATTGAGAATTTAAATTGCAGAAATTGCCTTAAACGCCTTATATATGCAGCTGTTAACAGTGCAGTAAACTTGTTTTGCTGGAATGAAAACCATTATTTTTGATGCTTTGTCCTGAACAAATTGTCAATTTTTTTTACTTTATCCATAACCAGCCAAAGGTGGTACATGCCTTTCTCACCCTGCCCAGCAGCTTTTCAGCCAGATCTTGGGAGCCAAATCTCTCTCTTCCATATGAAAATCTCTTTACTATAATCTATTAGGTGTTCATACTTACATGGTCCTTGGGTGCCTTTCTATAAAATTAACAATAAATATGTTGGATGCAAATACCAAATATGTAGATTTTCAACACTTCAGAATATAAGTTGAAACATCTTTTCATTAAGCCTCTCAGTAATTAAATTATTCTGAGAGTGCAGCTCCATAAACAACAATCTCCTATTGAAGAAATAAAGTTTGTTAGCCCCTCCTCACTGATAATCTTGCAGGAAATATTCTCAGCATTGCCAGCGAGCTCACAGCACTGTGCTGCTCTCCAATTCCAGGGCCAGGCACTTTGCTCCTAGGAAAATCCAAGGCACTGCACTCCCCCAGCCAGTTCTCTCAGCCTCTGCTCCAGACAGGCTGAGCTCAGGGGCTTCCCTGGATTTTAGGTTCTCATTTGCAGTGCTTGTGCCCAAGATTTACCTTTCTCCTGGTGTGACAGGAGGCTGTGCCTGCAGGAATGCTGCTCAGAAACCTGGGCTGTCCAGGGCAGCTCCTGCTCACAGGCAATTCTGCCCCATTATTCTCAGAAATCCCCCATTGCCTGGCCAATCCTCTGAGTCCTTTGCTGTTCCACACCTTGGTGCCCATTTGTTTGTACAGATCAGCTGAGAAAAAGCAAATAGAAAACAGAGCCTTCAATGTGCTCCCTGTTGTGTCTGACAGGTACAGATGTATTTTATCAGGTGAGTGTAACTGGGTTTTCTCCATAGCTGCAAATGTGTTGGAGGAACAGCAGTTAAATTCCAAATAATTTTGGAAAGGATTGAGAGTCTGGGTAAATCTCCTTTCAGAACATAGGAAGTTTCAAAGAGCACAAGACAAATGCACCAGGTCAGCTGAGGTACTGGATCTCAGTATCACTTGATGCTGAGAACATCAAAGCATGAAAATAATTTTAAAATCATGTTTAATAAATTTAATGTGGAGATGCTGAACTGATGAGTGCCACCTGCACAGGGAATAAAAACTCAGTCTGAATAAGCATTATTTGAGCTCCAAAAAGAGGACAGATTAAAAAAAAAAAAATTAAATTCTAGGCTATAACTTGTGTCTATTTGAACAGTCATTCCTACTGCAGAGACAATAAATACAGCACTTTGATTTACACGTGTGTTCTATTTTTGAAACCTAACCAAACTGGTTTATTTGGTTTATTTTGACTTTCTGAAAAAGTCTAACCACAACAAAATCTCTTCAGAGCTAGGTACTACAGTTTAAAAATAACAAAGCATAAATAGCTCTTTCCTGACAAACATTTTTAGAACCCAGCCTGAACATATCATAAAAACCTCTTCTGCAGCAGAGCAATTACACCTGAGAGAGCTACATAAAGGAGTTATCACCTGATTTCGTGTGACATTAAGCATTGCATTGACAATTTCTCCTGGTCACTGAACTCCACTCAACACTTAGTTTCTCTCCCAGCAGAAGAATTACAGCTATTCGTTGTAATAAGGTAGAAGATGACATCAAAATTTCATTTTTCTGTGTGGAATCATGAGTATGGAATGAGTAGTGACAGGGTAAGATAGGAGACTGTACCTGAAAAATACACAAACCTTCCTTTATCTCTTCAAGAATAATTTTTTTTTTTGTTCTGTTTCTTCAACAAAAAGCCCAAGTGGCTTTTTTATAGTTCTGGTGAGAAAGCTGCTCCCACTGTGATGTGTTTGTAGAGAAAGTCTCACTCCTGCCCTGCTCACGTCACTCTGGGCTTTATCAAAGGCAGATTGCAGAGACAAGGAAACCCAGAGCAGCCAGGGCATCCATCCCACTGCTCTGCAGCTCTGCCAGCCCAGCTAACACACACCCATCCACATGTGCCTATAAGCTCATAAATTCCTGCATCACTCAAAGGTTCCTGCAGGCAGCACGAAGACAAAAGTCCATTTTAGCCACGTGCCTGCATTCCTGCACTAAGAGAAATGCAGCTCTCATTAACTGGATTCTGGTGCACACAGCAATGCAAAAAGGAGGAGAAAAGCTGTCTGGCTTTCAGCTCCAGCCTATTTATCCACTGTCTTTCAAGTTCATCTCAAACAGTGGGATAAACCAAGATAGGTGATCAAAGGCTGCGCTGCTTTTGGCGATACACCCCTGCTGCAGCCAGCCTTTGATTCCTGCCCTCCGTGTCCTACTGAGCAACCTGTGCTTTGAGGGCCAGGACAATTAAAAATCACCTTGCAAGCACCTCCCTCCCTGCAGCAGCAGTGCAGCCATGAGAATGTGCCAGCAGGGCAGGAGTTTGGTCCTGCAGCTGGAGAGCATTGCTGGCTGTACAGGGGGCAGCTCTTGGCAGCCCTGTGCAAAGCAGGGAGCATTCCAGAGCTGCACAGGGGGAAATCTCACTCTGGGCTGAGGGACAGCCTGGCAGGGGTCAGCACTGCTCTGTCCCAGCACAAGGTGCAGGAGATTCCCCCTGGGAAGCTGAGACACCAGTGTAGCCACACTGCTTTTTAAAAACTTGCATATGTATGTGCCTGATTATAAAGGTGAGGGGTGATTTTGTCAGATGTTTCATTTGTTAAGGACTCTTTTGCTGTTGCACATTCATTTCTCAGACTGACCAGTGGTAATCAGGTTGATTATATATATATATAAGAATTTACTTCTGCTTCAACAGAAAAGTATACCCTGATGAAATGAACGATGATGTTCACTCTTATTTCTGAACGAACTTCTTTTTTAATTTCTTTTTGCAAGATAATAAAAAGCCAAAACAATGCTATGAGCAAAACAAGTAAATTACTTGAGCAGTAATTAGCAAAGACATCAGGCCAAAGGAATGCAAACATACAAGTCTGCTGCTGGAGCTCAGAGCAGGAGCCCTGTGTGCTGCGTTAGGAGATTTGTTCCCTCTCTCAGCAACTGCACAGAAATGAGTGTGGACATGTCTGCTTGTACCTGAGTATTTTTAATACTTTGGAGATACACATCTAATACTCACAGGTATTCACATTCATTTATTCAGACGTTCCTCACCTTCAAACCTATTCCTGGTGGAGACAGAAGCTTTGCATTAGCAACAAATTGTGCAAGGCTTTCTTCTGCCCTCCACAGAAATGGCACGAGGGCTTGAGTAACTGCTGGAACATCATTGCTGAGGCATCCATTTGGCCAAAGAAACACCAAAATAACAAAATAAAGCAAGCCAAAGTCTTTGCTTTTTGTACAGCAAGTATTTGTAACGTGGAATAACTGATTCTGTGTTCACACACTAAATGCTCGACAGCAATGAAAGAGAAGGGTTTTTTTTTCCCTTATCACACACAAAGTAGAATGGATGTTTTGTTGCTAGCATGTAATAATATATTTACTTTTAATTCCAGCTTGGGTGTTGATGGCTTCAGCATCCCCCCATTTCAGCTCCTGCAGGGTCACTGGGGCTGCAGGAAAGCCAAAGCTCAGCTGAGGCAGGGATACTGCAAGGCATTATTTCCATCTGGGGAGGAGCAGTGCTGAGCCATCTCCCCAGGACACAGCTGACAGATTCACCCCTTTCAAGGCTGTCTTTTGAAAATAAACCCAAGTGGATTTTCTCCCCCTGTTGGGAAAACCTCAGCCTTGTAAATAAGGAACAGCACAACCAAAAATATCTTATGTTGGTGCAGGCAATCTTCAGATGCTTTGCCCCAGCACTCCCTAGGTAAATTATTTCACTTCTTGGAGCTTTCAGCCTTCGAAATTACCTATCTTAACAAAATTTTATGTGAAACATTCAGTACAAAGCAATAAATTATTTCCTCAAGAAATGGATTTTGATGTATCAAGTTTTCAAGTAGGATCATGCTTTTGGCTGACAAGACTGCAAGCAAAATTATTTGCCTTCTTTTTTCCCCCTCTCCCTCTTCATTTATCTTTTGGTAACAGTCAACTGCACTTTTTCTTAAAGAAGTATTAATGTTTATAGCCACGGTTTTATTCAAAATTAAAATGGCATAATTGATATGCGAATTTAATAATATTTCAGATATACAGTATGTGTATTTGTGTATCATATACATGAAATATATTAAATAAACAAAATTTTCACCTCTGCTTTGTTTATACCAGGAGAGTTCAGGATATTTCCATTACAGCCAAATGCCTAAATTCAGATTTTTAGTGCTCTCAGAATAAAGTATATTATTGAGATTATATAAAACAGACCTACTCAAGAGGAATTGCCATTTCTGGAGCAATCCTTGGAAATCTCTGAATAAGGATTAAGAAGTAAGATCCATTCTCATATTTGACACAATAAAATTTCTTGGATTTATTTAGTTTAATGTAACGTAATTCACTTGAGTATTTAACTTGGGCAGGTGGAAAATCCTAGTTTCTCTTAGGGATAGGAAATAGACTCAAACAATTACAAGTCTTTGGTTACTTTTCCTGGTAGCTTTTTTGTTGCTTGTTTTTGCAGGAAGTTAAGAATTCTCTGAGGAAAGCTCCGAGCTGTTTGTGTGGCTTTGTGAGTAATGGAAAGAATTTACACAAAATATGCCACTGCTGTGTAGTGATATGGAACAATAAATAATAAAATAGGCAAGAGGTAGGAACTGCTCAGACTCCCTTTCTATAAAATCACTCTTCCTAGAGGAAAGTGGAACTGCTGTGGAACAACTCATATGAAACAGTTGGGATGATAATTGCCAAGGAAGGCTCCTTTGGAATTTGGCAAGGAGCCACGATGTCCTAATTACCTTTACTTTGCAGTTTTGGGTCTGGGAGTAGCTGGAATTGTAGAGTTCACTAATCTGGAGTAAATGGGATTGTTCTGCTGCAGCAGAAACCCTGGCAGGCTTTCAAAAAACAGGAATTATTGGAAATATTGTTTTGGAAAAGACAAGGATATAAAATCCCAGGTGCCCAAAGTTGAACAGCATTGCAAATAATCCTTTATGCAGGCTATTGAAATGAACAATTATTTTCTTACAAAAATTAGTAATTTTCCATTCAACACCACGTTCCTCACTGAAGGAACAGCAGTTCCAAGAAAACTTTTATCACAGGAGGCGAGAATTATCCTTTCACAGTAACTTAACACAGCAGAAAACTTTCAAAGCAATAAACCCTATAAATACCACTCTTACCACAGCTATTCCCCACAAGGCCCTGCTCTCATCAGCATCCCCAAATTAGCAGCTGTCATTAGGGAGGGCAGTGTGCAGCATCATCCCCTCCTCAGGCAGCTGCTGCTGCTGTGCTTCCAGTTCCACCAGCATCTCCCTGCTGGCAGCCTCAGCTGCAGGGCTTTTCAGCTTCCCCTGAAGCTGCTGTTCTGATTCCCTGGTTGATATTCCAGTGTGAATATCTGTCTCACTGCAGAGCCCACTGTCCCAGGCTGCCTGGAGCAGAGCCTGCCAGAGCTTGCCACCAGCCTGGGCTGCCCTTCTAGGAGTCCCAGCACTAAGCTAAAACAGTTTGGTGAGTAATTCATGCTAGACTCACACGATCAGACAGATTAACTGAGTCAGGCTTCGTGTTTCCTTAAAGAACTTTTAAATTTTTGGCTTATTTTCCAGCCAGCAGCAGTGTGAGTTCCTCACAGGGGATGTGCTCACAAGCAGTGAGCTGTGTCCAGGTTCAGCTTTCACTCTGCAGCAGTGTGAGAAACGGGGGTTTGGGGAAAAGCAGGGTTTGGTTAAATTCTCTGATTAAAACCTCATCTTTGTGAATAAAAAGTAGGAGCAGTGCTCTGCTTTAGGGCTGAGGGGCAGTTTAACAGCACGTGGAACTGGAATTATGGCCTGAGAAAATGGGACTGCTCTGCTGCAGCACAAACCTGGGCAGTCTTTCAAAAAAATAACAACACACCAAAGATAGTATTGTATAACAGAAGCTGGGCAAGGACATAAATCCCAAAGGGTGCCAGAGGGCCAGCCCCTTCTCCCCCTGCAGCCCTCTCCCCCTGGAGCAGCACTCCCTCTGGGTCAGGGTGGGATTTTTGGTTGGCTTTTCCATGCAGGGCCAGGGCAGGCTCAGGTGTGCAGCACTGGAATCTCCCCACTTGGAGAGAGCCCAGCTGTGGCTGAGCAGTGCAGGCTGATCCCACAAAGAGCAGCCTTTGCATATGCAAAGGGTGAGCCCTGCTTGCTCAGCTGTTTATCACTCTCACATGAGCAGCAGCAGCATTGTGTGCAGTCAGAGCTGGAGACAATAATTATTTTTTAATCCGTTGTTCAAAATTCCATATGCATTATAATTCGTTTTCCTGCCACAGGTTTTAGCTGGTTTGAAGAAAGCCCGTGTGACTTCTTTGAAACATTGTAAAAAATGACAACAGCAGTAAATGGGAAGGCAGGAAAATTTGCTGATAAACAAAATTTTCAAGGTACTCGAGACTGAAACACAGACATGGAAAAAGTGCAATATTGGATGACAAAGTTGTTGATTACACCTTATGAAAGTGGATGCAAAGACAACCTAAATTGTGTGTGCTCTCAGTCAGGGGTTCTGGTTTAGCTCTTGTCCACCAGATAAAGACAAGTGGGAATTACTGGGAAGAGCTCCCTAAAAACACCAGCTGAGTGCTCAGCAATGGTTAAAACAAGAAAAAATATCAGGAGTTTAGGATGGCAGAGGGATGACAAAAAAAAAACCAGAAGAGAGAATTTACTTAAATTGTAGAATTTAAGGATGTACCCACATTTTGAACACAGCATGAAGGTGTGTCCCTGCTCTGCCATTTATGTGTAACAGAATTCAGAGGAACAGAAAAGAGCCCCAGGGATTTGGAGAGCTGTAAACCAGCGTGATAAGCAACTAAAGGCATTAGGACTCTTCAGCTGGGGAGAGAAAAGGGTGAGAGAGAAAAATGAAGTTATTTTCATAAGGGAAGCACCTCTCACATGCCTCTATAGTCATCCTGTAGGGACTGAGATTTGAGTAAGAAGTGGAGAAACTCAGAAAACAGGGACTGTGCTGGGCAGATATTCTCTGTCACCCCCAGTGCCAGGGGAGCAGGAGGGGTGCTGCATGCAAACACAAAAGTGCATTTTCTCCCACTGTGACCTCCAGTGTTGTCACAATAAGTGAAAGGTTTTCCTGAATTGGAGGCTGATTTCCCATTTCTGGGCATTTGACATTCTTTGAAGATTTCTCTAAATTGCTGTTTGGGGTTTGTGTGCAGCTTACTATGATTTTATATTTGAAATACCCGAGCCAAGAGCTTTTAAATTGTCATTTAGAGACAACTTACACCGTGACAAATGACTTCTTGGCAGCTACCATTGCTCTTTGTTTCTCCTGTTCAGATTTGGAATGAAAGATCCTTTTAGTTATTTTTTTAAAAATACAAATCTCTAGATTATGTTGTGTCTCTGAACGACCTGCAGCTCCTTTTAGCTGTTACCTCAAAATGCAGACAGAGATTGATAAAATCAATAACCTATCATTGAAAAATAAGTAATGTATTATTAATATATATTACTTATAATTTGAGAAGTATTTAGGACACGAGATTTAGATGCAGATCTGTTCTCCATGTGTTCCATAGCTGCTGCATCAGGATCTGCTAAGCCAGGGCAGCCCAGGATTTTCAAAATAATTGTGGCTCAGCTTTAGTGATGAGATTGTTCCCTCCCAAAATCCTGGAGAGCACGTTTGGCCATGCTTGACCTTTGCTTAATCAAGCAGGATAAACACAGAGTTGTTTCTCCACCACAGAAAAAATGCCAATATGACAGAACAATACTTAGAGCAGTTTTGACAGTAAAGCAGAAAACCCACGTGGTTTAATTTGAAGGGTTAAAAAGCTGTGCTGTGTTTACAAAAATTCTATGAATAACTTGAAAATCCTTGAGAGAAAAATCCTAAGGAAACATTTGGGGTGTTAATTCTGGAATAAAGGTGCATAGAATATATAAAAATATGTTGAACTCAGAGTTTTTGTTTGTATAGAGCTTGGCAACACAAAGATCCATGAAAGTGTGCAGCATGTTTTTCAAAAGCAAATTTAAAACACACAGGGTTGTCATCCCAGATTTCTCACAAATAAATAAAATTAAGGGAAAAAAAAAAAAAAAAAGAGAGAGAGAGAGGATGGGAGAGAAAAGAGAAATAACATTTTCCCAGGCAGGTATTCTAGAGAGAACAGCAGACTTCACCCAACAGACAGTTTGCAGAAAGCCAGGCTTAAAAGAGAAGTAAAATAAGGAACTCTGCAGTTAAAAAAATAAAAAAAAAAAAAACAAAAACAGAAGTTCCCCAACTAAATAAATGTTCAGTGCTAAAATTTATCATCCTGATTCTAGGAACTCAGTGATATCACCCCAGGCTACAGAAATAACCCCCAAGGAGTCACATGGAGTGATGTCATGTGAACGTGGAATAAATCCTTTCTTTTTTTAAACTGAATAATTTATACTCAGGCAAACTCTAGGAGAAAGCACAAAGCAACACAAAGGGCAGTGGCCCAGGTCAGGGGAGTTCAGCTGTGCCCTCCTGATGCTCTCCTGTGGCAGAACATGCATGGAAGGCATGGTGGCACCTTTATTTCTGATTAAATGCATCATCACAATGCCTCTTAATTCCTTCTGTTCCTGGAGGGAGTAGACATGGAGTGTCCAGCAGCCCCACTCTGAGGTTCTGCCCTCAGGAAGGCACTGCAGGGCTTCTCAAACACCAAAGGATTTTTAATTTTCTCTGGTATGAGCTCGGAAACAAAGGCACCAGGAAACCAGGATGCAGCACAGAGCAGAGAGGGATTTCAGGCTAGCCAGCCTGCACTCCCACAGTGACCTGCTCCAGCACAAGGTTTTCCAAAATCTGAAGTATTTCAAAGAGCCTCTATTAAAAATATAATCCCAAACCATTTTCTAAGAAAATACAATGACTTTTGAGACCTCCCTCAGAACACACTGGCAAAGACCAGCGTGCTGAGCTGTGACTGGTTAAAGATAATTAAAAAATACAATAACTTTTGAGATTTCCATTAGAACACACTGGCAAAGACCAGAGTGCTGAGCTGGTTAAAGATAATTAACAGCTGGATGCAGTGTGTTCATCACTGATGGCAGCACAGAGCATCATTCCATAGCTGCATGAGGTCATTGGCCAGGAGGGTATTTCTAACCACATGAGAGAAGTGCTGCTCCTACCAGCATGGAACATGGCCAGGGGAGGGGAGAAAAAAGAGGTTTAGAATGTCCTTTTGGGAAAAAAAAAAAACCAACCAAGTGGTTCTGCTCTGAGCTGAACATGACTTGCCTGCTCTATCTTTTAGAACTGGTCTTGAATTTCCCCCAGCCCAAAAACTGATTCTGCATTTCTGCCCATCAGGAGGGCAGTGAGGAGTTCAGCACCAGCCTCTGCCACAGCTCCTGCTTGCTGAAGTTACTCTCATTAACCAGCTCCATTCATTCCTGGTTTCTTTTCCAGACTACCTGAATATTCAAGTGTGATGCTTTATGTCACTTGGTTCTCTTCATAGAGCTATATGTTAATAAGGAAATAATGTGGTTTTAAGATAGAATGCACAATAAAAATATACACAACAATATCATGGCATATTTGAGATGATAATGAGCAACAACTACAAAGGCTTTGGGTTTAAGGCAGTGAAGGGCTCAAATTGTGGCTCTACCAGAAACCACTTAGCAAAGTCACTCGAGGGAGTAATTGGAATTAGCAGATCTTAAATGTTTTACTGGCTCTGAGATTACCTGAAAAGCAATAAAGGGATTTCCAAGAATGGCAAAATGACTTTTGTTAGTGATAGGGAACCAGCTGGGAGAAAGTGTGAAGTAGCAAGGAATAAAACCAGGGATTATCTATTGTACTGGACACCTGGAGCTTCCAAAGCATCAATTTTATTTTTTTTTTTTTTTGTCTTTAAGTCTCTCCTGATGGAACTGGTTTACTTTGCATACACAAAAATAGGAGCAAAACCCTGGAGCTTTGTTTTTCTGAGCAATTGGCCTAGACTATGAGATAATTTGGAATGGACACCTCATCCAAACCAGAAACTTTGCATTAGAGCTCTGAGGCCTTCCCTGACAAAAGCTTCACCAAAATAAATCGGTTTCCATGCAAAACTTTGAACTTTCCATGCAAAACTGGGCGTGAATCTCATTTTCCAATGGAAAAGCGTTTTGTCAAAAGGATCCTTGATGAGTTCTTTTTCTGAAGAAATACTTTTTGAGTACTCACTCTGTAGGCCAAGGAAATATTTGAAAATCATGAGCTTCATCAGTGTCATCCAACAGATGCAATTTTATGTAAGTAATTAACTTTACAAATTCACAGAAGCATTCTCCACTGGCTTGCAGTTATTTTCAGGCAGCTGCAATTTGTTGATGAGTGGTCTTTGCATATGAATAGATTGTGATCTGTGCATGACTAATTTCTACTTCTGAAAGAGACTTAGCATCTTTTGCTTCCTGCTAGAAAGCAATTACAATTTCTGTGGACAATTCAGCCTGGAACACTACCCTTAGATTGGAAGCTGGGTTTCATTCTCAACTCGTTTGCTTGCTTTTGACATTGCCCAATAAATTCCACTGAAGCAGAATCTTAAAGGCCCATCAAGTGATGATTTATGTGGCTGTGAGCACTGAAATTAGAGGGACACAAGAGAATCTGAATGCTTTGCATTATTATCTTTGTGCTCACTTCAAACCAGACACATAAAGAGTTGGGGGTTTTTTTGCAGTTGAGTGCTCACAGTTTCTGCTCCACTGCAGAGAGACCCCAAAGTGGCCCTGCCAGGTTCTGCACAGGGAGGACAAGCTCAGGCAGCAGTTACCACCATGCCAACCCAGAAAGCAGCTTTACTGCAGTGATATCCACATATTCCCTAATGCTCCAGCCATTTCTGCTCGAGCTGAGCCCAGTGAGTTTTGCTGGCCCTGGCTGGAGCGAGCTCAGGGCAGGGGTGCTCACCCAGGGAGGCTCTGCTGGCAGTGCTGTCATGCTGGGGATGGAGGAACAGCTCAGCAATCACTGCTCAGTTCAGTCTCTGGCCACAGGCACTGACCCTGAGATTTGGGAAATGCATTTTTCTTGGATGCCCTCTGGTCACCATTTGCACAAAAGTGACTGTGGACAAGACAAGCACCACAAACTCCCAGTTTTCCAGTGATTTTCCCTCCTGACTTGGACATCCTGTGCCTTATTCCCAGAGCAAAGAGGAGCCACCACACCTCTGCCACCATGGCCTGTAAGTTTTCATCTCCCCTCTGGCCTTTTTAAAATCCAACACAAGCTGCTAATATTGAATTCAGTGTTCCACAACTGTGAGATGCTGCATTTTGCTTGTTGAATAAGAAAAACAATTTCAGTCCACTGGTGGTTGGAGACACTTCAGCAATGAGATCATATCTTTTTATAATCTCAGTATTTAGTGTGTAATTGAAACCAGGAGAATAAAAAACTGCCTTTTGATGACAGAATGTCTCTGCTGAGTGTGCATCCACTCACATTTGGAGGTGCAGGATGCAGAAAGGTGGCATTTGGAGCAGCTCTCCACAATCAAAGGGGCACAGAGCAATAAGTTAAGGGACATTTTTCATATAAATTAATAGCTGATAATATAAAGGTGTGGAAAGTAGGGAAAGAAGCAAGCACTGGCTAAGAAGTATTAGTGTGAAGATTCATTTCCCACAAAGGATTCATTTCAACTGTCTCAAAGCATGATGGTCCTGTTGACTCCATGGTTCATCTCTGGATATATAAAGGATATATCCAGATATATTCATATCTTTGTCCATAAAAAACACTTCAGACAGTAATCACTTCATTTCCAGTGATCCTGATCACATATCAGTGTTTATCCTGTGCCATGGCATCTATTTAGTCTTAACAAAAGTGGTATTATCAGCCACATCTGAATCTGGACAATTCTACAACATTGCACAAGTTTCTGATTAAGACCCAAATGTGTAAAACTTTGTGTGCCAGTAGCTCTTCATTAGCCTGCACTCAAGAATTCGAGTAATTCTTTGGTGAAAGAATAAATTCCCCACAAGCCCTTGTTAGCACACCAGTTTTGAATTGAAGTGGCATCTGCTCCTGCACAGTTTCATCAGCTCCTGAAGCAATATTAATTGGTGGAATTCTCCTCAGGGAAAGGTTTGTGTGGAGAGAACAGAGAAATTATTTTCCTTAGCTCACTCACATGCAAAGAACTGCACTGATCTGGTTCTAGACTGATTTGAACTCAGAGAACTGCATCTTGCGAAAGCCTAAGAACAATAAATTAATAATAAATAGCATATCATGAATTTGGTAATTTGGTAAATTTTAAATAAATTTAATTTACCAAATTAAAAATTTGGTAATTTTTAGTAGCCTTTTGGACACTGCTTCCTTCAGTTGAATTAGCAGAAAGGAATGCTTATCAAACCTATTGCTGTTTTTTTTTAATCTCAGTGCAGAGGAACATGGACTCCTGGAATGCAATCTGGTAGTATTCCTCAGGAATAAAATTGCTGCAAGGATCTCCTCTTCCATGTGCCCATACACTCCCTCAGCATCACCCACCCCTCACTGCAGGGTGCAAACTCTGATGGAAGGAGTTAACTTGGGCTGAAATATCCAGTGCACATCCCCTGGTGTGTGAATTTACTGCAGGGGTTGGATAAATTCCCCAGCTCTGGCTGCTCAACACAGGCTTCAATATCTGCTCCATTCTAAGCACTACTTACTTGTTTATTCTGTGAGCTGAGTGCCTTCAAAAGGGACACAAAACTGTCCCAAGGGTCTCTTGCCTATCTTGTGTTTCCACACAAAGAACTGGAGCTGTCTCCAGTCCATGTGCAAAATTAACTGTGGTATTTAAATGCTTTTCACAGCTGACACAGCCCCAGTTTATCATGCAGTAAATTAAATGGCTTTCTCAGGACAGCAATCATGTATTTTTGTACTCACCAATATATCATATACTAATAAGTATGTAAAGTAAGTAAAAGTAAAATCATATCCACGTTTTGAAATGACAAAACAAGATTTGAAATGCATCTCCAACTTCAATATATAATCTGAAGAGCAGAGTTGAAAATTTCACCTTTGATTAAATAACGATTACAATCTTCCCTCAGATAAAGTACATATGAGTGTGTATATATATTTATGTGTATAATTTCCAAATCAAAGCCTTGCACTCTCTCTGGATGTCATCTGCTGGCTCTGGGAGCTGATCCCAGCACCCCAGAATGCAGCCTGGCAGGAATTCAGCTCCTCTTATGAAGGGCTCTCTAATTGCCCTGGGTTTTTTTCCCTTTTGAACTGGCTCACTAACCTGTAATTTCTCCTGCTATCTTGCCCAAAGGGAAATGAAGTATCTGGTACACCCAAGGAATTCCTCCTCTGCCACAGGTGACTCCAGATGGGGAGTTGCCATCCCCAAGGAGGGAGGGATTCCCACCTTGCCAGGTTTCAACAACACCCCCAGGCTGGAAGCTCCTGCTTCCATCTCTGCCTTTTGGGAGCTCTGGGGACAAGAACAGCGAGGCCCCCATGAAACCTCTGAGCTGCAGCTCAAGATTGAGCCTGGGAGAGATCCTGAGCATTGAGCAAGTATTGACTTGATCTGCTAAGGCAGGAGGAGCTCAGAGAGCAGCTGCTGCAGAGCCATCCAGCACCTGCAGCCTGACACACCTTCTGTGCCTCCTTTTGCAAAATCAGGGCTCTCCTTGCTCCTGGCACTTTGCACTTGGGCAAAGGCATTCCCACCACTCCCCACTGCCTCAGTGTGCTGCCCACAAGGAGCTGCTCAGGGCCAGGGCCATGGAAAAGTGGGGAGGAGGCTGCAGTGTTAGGTGCAGATCAGCATGGAGTGGCAGTGGGTCTGTGGCAACCACAAACAGGGCTTGGACTCTGAAAATACCAAATCCTCTCCTTTTCCTCACTTTGAGAAACTCTTCTCCCTGCTGGCATCCTGCTATCAAGCCCCTTCTTCCACTGTGGCCTTGCCTTGTTCCCACCTGTGTCACCAGGAAAGAAATCAATCCCAAGCACCTGGAGTTGGGCTGCTGGGGTGCACAGGAAAGCCAGGATTTGTCACAAAGCCTGGGAAAACCTTTAGCCAGTCAGCAGCACTGCTTTCTCTGCCTGAACACTCAAGCTTCTGTACCCAAAACTCTTCCCTGTCTTTCAGTGCTCAAAACTACAAAGTTCATTTCAAATCCACTTCAGATTTACTAATAAAAAAAAAAAAAAAAAAAAAAAAAAAAAAAACAAAACAACAACAACAACAAAAAACACACACAAAAAAAAGCCAAAAAACAACCCCCCCAAACAAACAAACAAACAAACAAAAAACCAAAAAAAGGTGAAATAATTTTCTGCATGAAAGTTCTGGGAGGATACTCAGGTTTTAGCCAGCTGGTTTAGGTATTGGTGAATTGGTGCACAAACAAATTATAAATTCAAGTGAAACCAGTGAAATTATTCCCATGTGTGTGCTAAGGAGTGAAAGTGAGAAAAAATAAGCCAGTCTGTGGGGTGACTTTGTGTGTGGTTCTTCCATCAGTACTGGAGACTGTGGGGAGAGAGGCTGGAGGGGGAGTGCAGACATTTTACAAAAGCAGAAAAGACCTACAAGTGCAACTAAAAATGCTCTGCTTCAAATTCAGTCAACAAGGTAAAAATGCCAGTGAAGCCCCAGAGTGTGAAACTGCCAGCATTCATTAAAAATGTTTATTCTCTTTTTCCTTTAATACAGCTCCTTCAGTAATTATTTCAGTAATTACACACTGTAAGGGTTGGAGGCTTGGCTCCAACAGAGTGGTTCAGCTTTTTGACTTCATTTTTTTTTCTTCTCCACCTCTGTGTACACAGATTTATTTGTATGCAAACAATATTTGTGCAGGTGCCTGCCTGGCATTTGGGGCACGCAAAGCCAGGGCTTGCCAAAACTTTGCATTTTTTGTTTTCCTTTCATTAAGCCAACAATCATTTCACATAGCAGGGGGTTTGGGCACCAGAGGGATGAGTTCTGTCTAAAAGCCTACATTCTTTATGGAACCATTATACTTTCTTCTTGCTAAGGGGGCAGGATAGAGTAGAATGAAAATTTGTGACAGAATTCTGGACCCTTTCTCTGCAGCCTCCAAAGTAAATGGGTTTCTCTCTTGACCCCTGATACACCTCCTGCTGCCAGGGTAACAAAATATTTGAGGTGAGGGGAAAGAGTGATGATTCCTGGCTGGAAATATTCAGAGGAGGGGAAAAGTTTAGCACCCTCAGACATGAAGTTCTTTATTCAGGGACTCCTGGACACCTTGTGGGATCAAAAGTCTTAATGAGTGTCAAACTGAATCTGCTGGTGTTCAAGTTAATATCAACCTGAGTCCCAAAATGAGAGGGTATTTAATTATTTCATTCCCAGGGCACTCCGATTAAAAATGAAATAAGGCCAAACACATCTTTCCTGGGAGATCTGTGTAACTACAACTGGGTTTTGTGCGAGGATCAGTGGGTGCAGGGGCAGAGGGAATTTTGGAGTGGCTGCTGCTCCATCCTTGGGCTTTGCTGGCAGCTCTGCTCCTCTTTGGGGCTTTCTCAGGGCTGAGGTGGTGGCTCTGTGCTCAGGAGGGAAAGCACAGAAATATTCTCACCTTCCCCCAGACAGAGGAAGGAGCACGCAGCACAATCCAGAGTTATCTGGAGGCAGCACAAACCAGAGGAATGTGCCAAAAAATGGGGAAAATGTCACTTTAGGGCTCCAGAAACACAGGAGGCAGGGACCACACCAACGAGAGAGCCCAGACCCAGCAGGGGCTGAGGGAGTGCTGGCTGCACCACGGTGTGCAGGGGAGGGAGCTACACTAATTAACTGCAGTAATTAACTATAGTGATCCAATTACAATGCCCAAAACCTCTTTGCTTCAGATTTTGAGGAAGTGTGGGATACCTGTCAGTGAAGGGAAATTGGCCTTGGAGCTTAGAGGGGAACAAACAGCAAGATATAACATTTGGGGAATAAAATGTAATGCTCTCCCATTTTGTTATTCTTTCTGATTAGTGGTAGCTTGTCAAGGATTTGGATTGGGAATGTAACTTGACATTAGATTTACCTTGTAAACTCCTCTTTCAAAACAGAGGACAAAATGTGCTCTGCTGTCCAACACAAGCAGGTATCTCTGCCAAGAAAAAGGACACTGGGCAAAGGGGTTCTGGTGGCTGTTGTTTGGCACAGGCCTGTGTTTGTAGAAAACCTCCATTTCCAGTCACTTGGGTGGGGAGTTTTTATGGAACAAGCTTGATTAGGTTGCTTTCCTAAGGAGAGGAAGCTTATGTAATGGCTCAGTCTATCTCTTGCTCCAAATTTCATACGTATTTGACACATGAGTCAAGGCCTCAAGAAGAATTAATTTTCTAAAGTTTCTTGGAAGTCAGCAGCTGAAGACAGAAAAAGGAACTGTGTTCATTCATCAGCTGAAGGAAAGAAAGAACTCAGGCACCAAATATTCCTGTTTATGCAGCAGGCTGGCCAGTGCCCAGGTACCTGGGGCTGAATTAGCCCCAGCATGCGAGGGGTTTGCCCTCTGAAATGAGAACCACAGCTACAATATCCTTATTTATCACAGCAGAGGTGCTTTAGGGATGAGGCCACATAAATCTGTGGTGGAGCTGCTTTAGTCTTGCTGTTTGTGGAGCAATGGTTTGGGGTTTTTTCCCCTTGAAATGTGCTCTGACATTCAGAACACAGCAAGCTCAGTTTCCTTGTTCTTTAAAAAAACCAGGGGATACCTGACAAACTGTACCATAGATGAGGCACAAAGGAATTAAAACGCTGGGAAATATCCACAACATCCTCGCCCTTGGCTATTTCGCTCTGGAATGAATGGGCAAGGGTGGGGAATCACCTCTGCTCCACCTCTCTCAGCTCCCTTGGAGTTCCCCAAATTGCCAGGGGATGAGAACGGGAGTGGAGCTGCTCCAGTGCAATCTCCTGACTCTGATTTTGCTGAGGAATAATAGCAATGCAGTGATATAACTGCAGGAAGCTGTCCAAAATCATAAAATACCTCTTTTTTTTTTTTTTTTTTTCCCTTCATATCTGTGTCATTCCCTTTTCCATTTGTTGTTCACAGCCTGGATTCCTCAGATAACTTTGCTGCAGATTTGAGTTTTACTGCAGATATGGAAAACTGCCTGGAAGTTTTGCTCCTTGGTTGTTCTGGCTGCTTTCCAGCCTCAGTGATACTCAAGATGCAACACAGCCAACTTGCTCCAGCAATCATTCTATAAAATACACCAAAAAATAAAGGATCCCATACAAAATTGTCTGCTACCTTAATTAATGACTTCAGGAAGCAGTAAAAGGAAGTCTGGCCCAGGTCTTTGGAGGGCTAATTCTAATTCTGCTGGAAAGGTGAGCCTAAAATGCACCAGTACAGGGCTAATCTAGAGGTCAGTAAACACTGCTTGTTTTCAGTTAATAGTGGGGTTTTCTATCAATAACCAGAGGATGTTGGTAGCTCTGACTGCACCCTGGGCACACCTTGAAGCTGTTCCCAGCACCTGCTGCTAGAAAATGAATGTGGAGACACCTGAGTTGTACCAGGCCACTCTTTTAACAAAAACTGAGCTGATTTCTGTGGAACAGGGCTTGGACCAAGAGGAAAAGTCCCCTTCCTAAGGAATGGAGCTGCAGGAAGCAGCTGAAGACAGCCAGGCAGGTTTGGAAGCTGCCTGGGAATGTGACACACGTTGTACTCTGCACATCAGATAAGCACGGGGTGCCCGGGGGCATTGGGGTGTCTGTGCAGGGCCAGGGCTTGCACTGGGTGGTGCTGGGGGTCCCTCCTGGCTCAGCTACTCTGTGAGCCCACTAAAAACACCTGAGCAGTTCCAAACACCCACCTAAGGTGGGCAGGAGATCACCTCCAGCTTCCTTCAGGAAGAGCTGCTGTTCCTAGGTGTGAAAAACTAGGTTCACTTTCTTGGTACAATTTAAAAATGTTTAATGGAGACAATAAGAGAAATAAAATAAAGGTTAAAGGGCCGGGTGCCTTGGGGCTCTGCCAAGAGCACCCCAGTGTCCTGGAACCCCCTTTTTTATCCTGCTCTTCATGCAGGGACTCATGCACATTCAAACTTTCCTGAACTGCTCTGCATGGTCACTCTGGGTCTGTCAAGCACAATTTCACTTTTATTCAGTTCTTATCACCTTTTGATTTGGGCTTGGGTCTCTTTTTCACAAGTGATGAACGCTGAGAGTCACTTGGAAGTTATCTCTTCAGGCAGCTGAAACACACCACCCCTAAATTCCAAACTACAGCAAAAACCCCATTATACATCCATCCAGGCAGTTAAAACACACTAAAAATTACAGAAAAAAAACCCCAACTGTTCTACAAGATTCACTATATATTTATTCATATCTAAAAGAATGATATAACACTCATTCCAACATTTGAGGAAAGCTAGACACGTTAATCTCGGCCATCCTTTGGAAACCCCTGAGCCGGGAGCTCCGGGGCAGATGGGCTCTGCAGTGTGGCTAGAATTCACTGTTATGCAAACACACAGCTGCCTTCAAACCTCACTTGCACACTCCTGGCGGCTTCGGTTTCAAAGCATCCCAAAAGGAGAAATAAAGCCTCCTGCAAAGAGGCTTCGATTAAATCTAAAAGGGTTTTTGCAGACGAGTCAAAGGCGAGCAGGCTGGAAGCCTGGAATGGAACTGTGCCGCTCCAGGGAAGGGCAGTCACACTTCAAAATACAACTTTGTACCTGGTAAACATTAATCCCCCTGTCTCTTTAATAGTTAAATAGAAAACGGCAATTTCAAAGATTATTAGATTATGATCTGTGCTCAGAAAATGTGGAAATTTCCACCAAATCCTTCATACAAAATTCATAAACCTCCCCTTAGAAACAGCACTGGGGCTTTTCCATCTGATTGCAGACTAATTAATTCAACCTTTGGAAGCAGGTTCGGTAAGTGTTGAATCCCGACCCTTCAGCCTGGGTTCAGGCTAAATTAACCTCCCAGACAATTAAAAGCTGTGAAAACCCCCAGGGGACCCCTCGGGACTCACCAGGACGGCGTTCCACAGATCCCAGGGGATCCCGGGCTGCTCCAGCACCGATTCCCAAACCCACGGGCTGCACCCTGCAGCTCACATGGGGGACAGCGCTAAAAAAACAACAAAAAAAAAAAGGCAAACCCAGAGGAGGATTAATTTAAACCGCCCCAAAATGTTGGGGTTTTCCCCCTCACCCCCACGCCAGCGCTGCCGGTGAGCCTCTTCCAGCTTTCCCGACAGTTTTCCTGGAATTTTCACGTCCCCCTCTCTTGGGGGTTTGTGCTTCTGGACTCTTTTATTTTTAGCCGCAGCATTTCGCAGCGGCTCTGCCTGACGCCAGCGGCTGTAACTGGATGCCGGGCGCCGGCGAGCCAGGGATGGCAGCGCAAACCCCGGGAGCCTGAATCCCGAAAATCCCTGGGAAAGCGGGCACGGGGGCTCCAGCAGCACGGAGAGCCGGGAAGGCTTCGGGGCGTGAAAAACGGAGTTCACTTTCCTGGTAAAGTTTAAAGATGTTTAATAAAGACGGTAGGAGAAATAAGAGAGCAAAGAAATACGGCACCCCGGGGTCTTGGAACCCCCCCTTTTTATCCTGTTCTTCATGCAGGGACTTGTGCACATTCACTTTTCCAGCAACTGCTCTGCGTGGTCACTCCTTGGGTGCATGGACTTATGCATATTCATTTTTCCAGGACCTGCTCTGCGTGGTCACTCCTTGGGTGCATGGATTTATGCATATTCATTTTTCCAGGACCTGCTCTGCATGGTCACTCCTTGGGTCTGTCAAGCTCAATCTCACTTTTATTCGGTTCTTATCATCTTTTGATTTGGGCTTTGGTCCTTTCTTCCACAAGTGGTGAATGCTGAGAGTCACTTGGGTCTCTTCTGGAAGTTATCTATTCAGGCAGCTGAAACACACTGCACCTAAATTCCAACTACAGCAAAGAAAAACCTTATACATCTATTCAGGCAGTAAAATTCTACTAAAAACTATAGAAAAACCATCGTGCTTATAACATTAATTCCAACATTTACGAAAAGCCAATACTAAAATATGCATTTATAACAGGGGTAAGCAAGTAAAAATCCAAGATGCAGAGGGGTCTGTCCTGCCCAGGTGTGTGTGAGCTGCATCCCACGAGCAGGAGTTGCAAACCAAGCTGAGCCATTTCCCTGCAGGACCCTGGGAACAGGCTGCCCCAGAAAGGGCTGCTCTCAGCAAGGCTGGCTGGGGTGGATAAATCACAGCAGGGCAGCAGGTCACTGCTGACAGCCACCTCCCAGGGCACATCTTTGCTTTACACACACAGAACTGCAGCCCCCAGGTCTGCCCCAGATAAATAAGGGCCACATCTCCTACCCAACTGTCAGGTTTCCCTTCCACACTGGAATAAATATGACTGAATCACCTTACCTGAACTTACTTTTTAGTTTTCTGTTCTGGCCCTGTAGCAGAGAACCAAGGGAAGGAATTGCCAATTTATCTGATTGAGAAATTGTTCCTCCTGACTCTCCCAGGAGCTGTAACCACGCAGCGTGTCACAGCAGAGAGCGATTGCTCCAAGGAGATAAAACACCAGAATGTGGAGGCATTTCACTGCCCAGAGGTGACAGGATGGGTCAGCAGCAGAGCCAGGGTTGGGGTGGGGTGTTCAGCCTGGGTGCAGCTCCCTGCTCCTGTGCAGCCTCCTGGGAATGGAGTTCCCAAAGCTGGGAATGCTCCACTCCTGCCCTGGTGCTGCACCCGCTGCTTGGCCCTGCTCTGGTGTTGGCTGCCAGGAAAGAGGAGAAATCAAGGAAAGCAGAAAGCACTGGCCTTGCCATGGGCCAAGGGACAGCACCCAGCTGCACGTGGGGAGGCAGGAATGCTGGGCCTGTTTCCTGGATATCCAGAGGGTGTGCCACACTGACATTGCCTGAAAATTAACTTTTTACAAGGCAGCTTCTCTGTCCTTTCATAAGTGACAAGTGCAGAGCAAAACGAACTGAAAGCAGAGATCTTAACAGAGCAATTGTGACCTGTCAGTTTTCTCTATTGCATAAAGTTCACAGCTTTGGGTTTTTTTAATTCCTGGTGTATTTAAAACTGGTCTGGGCAAATTAAGTAACCTGAGCATGTTTCCTTGGCAATGATGGCAGTATTTGATATTTGCTCACCTCCCTGGGAGCAGTCCTGCCAGCTGTCCTGTGCCACCCCACACAGAGGCAGGGGGTGCTCTGCCTTCCCTGCTCTGCTGTGGCACAGACTGGGAGAGGCTGGAAGAACACACCTGGTGCAGCCTCCCGTGTCCTCATCCTCTCACTTTCCACATGCTCTTTGGATCACATTTCCTCCTGGCTCTCCCTGGTCCCACTCATTCCTGATGAACCCTTCATTTTCTTTGTCAGAATTAGCAAACTCATAAAAGGAACCACAAGAAAAGTGACATTATTTACCCTCAGTGCTGCATATCAGAGCTCAGGAGCTGCTGCTGCCACTGTGAAGCTGCAGTGTTCCCATCATGTCAAGCACAACTGAGGTGAAAAACTTGCTAGTCTTTCATGCTGATGCAGATTTTCCATAGAATTGTTCTTCTCATCCAGATTTTTCCTGAAGTGACCCCAAGCTTCACTTTCTCTTCCTGCTGCTGGCTGGCAGCCTGAGACACCTCCTTGGAAGTGCTTCAGATTCAGGCTCCACCATGAGTCAAGAACTGGCAATTTGCCCACATCCCATTGCCTTGCTGCT
>VXBS01004382.1:83464-103281 GCA_013400255.1 Sitta europaea | reverse complement strand
TCCCATTCCCCTCTCCATTCCCCTCTCGTTCCCCTCTCCATTCCCCTCTCCCTCTCACGGGCCGTGTCCTCCCCCTCGCGGCGGGCAGCGCACGGCACAGCCCCGGGAAATCGTCCGTCCGTCCGTCCGTCCGTCCGTCTGTCCCGAGCCGTCCCCGGCAGCGGGGACGGGAACCCGGCTGCTCTTTCTGCGTTCGGACATCTCGAAAGGCAGCTTTATAAAGGGAGAATTGCGAAATGCTCGAAGTTGATCGTTCGACAAAGTGAATTTATAATCATTTTGGAACACGGTAACGACTAAATTGGCAGTAGACAGTGCTGGTAAAGTCACTGTGTAATTGATAATGTACTGGCTGCTGGTACAGAATGATGGGATCCCAGACTGGTTTGGGTTGGGAGGGACCTCACAGCCCACCCAGAGCCACCCCGGCCATGGCAGGGCCCCCTCCCACTGTCCCAGGTGCATCCAGCCTGGCCTTGGGCACTGCCAGGGATCCGAGGGTAGCCCCAGCTGCTCTGGGCACCCTGTGCCAGGGCCTGCCCACCCTCCCAGCCAGGAATTCCTGCCCAATATCCCATCCAGTCCTGCCTCTGGCAGTGGAAAGCCATTCCCTGTCCTGTCACTCCAGCCCTTGTCTCCAGTCCTGCTCTCCTGCTTTCACATTGTCATAAAGACTTCAGTCCTGCTATCCCAAAGAAATGAAATTGCTGTGATTATTTTACTGGCACTATTACCAGGTTTTTTAATTTTAAAATGTTGTCTGGAAAAGCTTGGTGCCAGATGAGTCCTCTGCTCTCATGCTTCACCCTGCCAGGGCAGAGTTGTCTGTTCCATTCAGGGACACAGCAGGATGATCAGAGGGGTGGAGCAGCTCTCCTGTCAGGAAAGACTGAGAGAATTGGGATTGTTCACCTGCAGAGGAGACACTTTGGGGTAATCAAACTGTGGCCTTCACTGGAAGTGAAGGGAGCTGCAGGAAAGATGGGAGAGAGATGGTTTACAAGGGGTGGAGGGACAAGGGGGAATGGCCTCCCACTGATAAAGAGATTAGATCAGGTGTGAANGCCTTGGGCACTGCCAGGGATCCGAGGGTAGCCCCAGCTGCTCTGGGCACCCTGTGCCAGGGCCTGCCCACCCTCCCAGCCAGGAATTCCTGCCCAATATCCCATCCAGTCCTGCCTCTGGCAGTGGAAAGCCATTCCCTGTCCTGTCACTCCAGCCCTTGTCTCCAGTCCTGCTCTCCTGCTTTCACATTGTCATAAAGACTTCAGTCCTGCTATCCCAAAGAAATGAAATTGCTGTGATTATTTTACTGGCACTATTACCAGGTTTTTTAATTTTAAAATGTTGTCTGGAAAAGCTTGGTGCCAGATGAGTCCTCTGCTCTCATGCTTCACCCTGCCAGGGCAGAGTTGTCTGTTCCATTCAGGGACACAGCAGGATGATCAGAGGGGTGGAGCAGCTCTCCTGTCAGGAAAGGCTGAGAGAATTGGGATTGTTCACCTGCAGAGGAGACACTTTGGGGTAATCAAACTGTGGCCTTCACTGGAAGTGAAGGGAGCTGCAGGAAAGATGGGAGAGAGATGGTTTACAAGGGGTGGAGGGACAAGGGGGAATGGCCTCCCACTGATAAAGAGATTAGATCAGGTGTGAAGAAACAACTCTTCCCTGTGAGGGTGGGCAGCCCTGGCACAGCTGGGGCTGCCCCTGGATCCCTGACAGTGCCCAGGCCAGGCTGGGCAGGGCTGGGAGCCCCTGGGACAGTGGGAGGGATCCCTGCCATGGCAGGGGGGGACTGGATGGGCTGTGAGGCCCCTTCCAACCCAAACCATTCTGGGATTCCATGATTTGCCCATTCCCAAATGGAATCTGGCATCTCCCAATTCCTCCTTGTTAGAGATGCATCTCTTTAGGACCCACCTGCTTCCAGGAGAGCATGGTGCTCTAAATTGAGGAGTGGCTGAGGAACAATACTCTCCTCTCTGTTTGAAGGGCAGGTGTGTGCTGAGGAGGGCAGGAGCCTCCCTGGAATGGAGAATGCAAACCCCCTCCCTCTGAATTATTACAGTTTTGAAATGAAGGGGCTCTCAGCAAAGCTATGGGGATGGGAATCACAGTTCTTTATCAGGAGAATTCCACTAAAGGTGCAGTGATCCAAACCCAGCCCCTGGCAGGGTCAGAATCCCCCNTCCTGCAGGGAGGATGGGTCCTGGCAGAGAGAAAGCAAACTGCCCAGCTGGATTGAACAGCTGGGCCAGGAACAGAGGATTAGCCCAGCCCAGATCCAGCAGATGGTGACAGAATGCACACCCCTGGGCACAGCTTGCACTGCAGCCCAGGACAGCCCAGGACCAGTGTGAGCAGTGCAGGGCACTTCTGGCAGTGCCCTCAAAGAAAATGTGTGTGGAAGAATAAAGAATCCCACAGGGGAGGGGATAACGAATCCACAGGAGCCTGGGAAGGTGAAGGTGGAAGGCAAAGCCTCCTGTAGCACTTTTGGAGAGGAGCAGCCAGGGAAGACAGAGTTGGTGCCTGCTGAGTGTGTCAGCAGCTGGTTTGGCTGTGCCCTGCCCTGTTTCTGAGAACACTGGGCTCCCTCACACAGGACCAGGGTCTGCCTGAGCACCCCTGGGCACTCGTGGCTGGACTGAGCCCTGAGAGGAGGAGAGAGGAACTCTGAATTCCGAGTGATCCTGAGTTCCCTTTGTCACAGTTATTCCCACTGCTTTAAACTGCAGTGGAGGGTGGGAAAGCACATCAGGAGAGCACTGGCAGAGGATGAAGCATCTGAGGGCCAAATAGGTCTTTGATGACCTATTATATAACAAATCCTAACTGTCATTCAGTGTCAAGATGGAAAAAACTTGTGGGGCTGTTTAGCTTTATTCTGGAGTTGTGCATCTGGCTTCAGAGTTGGGCTCCTGCTCTCTGATCCTTTTTTTTCCTCCGTATCCAGGAGCAGAGAAGTGCCCAGTGTCAGGCAGGGACAGTGACAGTGCAGAGGTTATCCCTGCTCAGCCCCAGTGGTGCAAGGTGGGCATTGACTGGACACAGGGAAACTGGACAAAACTCTGGCCAAGTTCATCTTCTTCACATCTATTTATCCAACCCACTGCCACAGACATTCTGGACATTCTGCTCACATGGTCTGCATTAAAGCATTATGAAATCCCAAATTCTAGTGCCAGATGGTTTTGGATTACTCTGCTTGTGTGAAGGGTTTAATTTGGGTGCACGGAAAATGTAAAATACTCTGGTAATAGCTTTAGCAGGACACACAGCCTGCATTTGCTTTATTCATCAGCCCTGCTGGCTGCCTTCTGCACGTTATATTCCCAGCCATGATAAAACTTCAAAACATGAATTCAAATTTACTGACTTCCCAGAACAGACTCTGCTCTGTAAAACGTTTAAAAGGATTGACGTGAAAGGAAATATTCCTGAAGACCTCTGCTGAGAAACCACACGGTGAATAAAAATAGCTCTCTTTTTCCAAATACAGGGCTCCTAGGAATGCCTGAGCCTGGTCCTGAGTGCAGAGGGAAAAGGGGGAATGGGGAAAGGTCAAGCATACAGCTGTTGCTCCCTCCAGGAGCTTTCTGCTTGCTTCACTTGATGAGCTGAATGAGCCTTTTAGCCACTTTTAACAGGGATTACACTTTTCAGATGATCTTTTCTTGGTGGAACAGATGAGCACCAGGCGTATAAATATGGATTTAACTTGAAATGGGATCTGTTGGAATTCACACATCCCGTTCTCCGTGGTACAAACAGGGTGCAAAGGGCCCTTGCACTCTCTGGATTTCATGCTGCACAGCCCACTGTCACATCTTGTACCACGGAGTTCTGCCTGGTCATTATTCAATCACAGAATTACTCCCCTGACCCAGTCACACTCCCAAGTGCATAATTAGGCCAGTGGCTTTCTAGGATATAATACTGAAAAGAAGTATTTTAAGAGAACTCTTTAAAGTTAATCCTCAAACAGGATGTGATTTTAGTTTGTTTAAATTTATTCGAGGTGGGGAAGGCAGTGAGTGGCTAAAGTCTTTATCTCAGTATCCCCTTTTGTTTTAGAAGTAAATTGCTTGTTTTCAGAGACAACACAAAAATAAGGGCATAACATATGGACAGTGGTCTTGTTCTCAGAGAAATAACAGGAACAAGGCTGATTTGTACAGAGGGACTCCCCTGGCTCTGTTTAACACCTTTTATCACTTTCCACTCCCTCTTTTTCCACAAGTAATTTTTCCCCAAGTTTCTGTGTAAACCCCAGAAAGAGAGATGCCAAATAGAAAAACAAACCAGGAGGTTTAGATTTGATTTTGCCAAGTTTAGTACTGCCAAGGAGTCTGTGTTTCCACTTGTGCTGCAACACAGAGACAGAGCATCAGTGACTTGCAATTCATCTGATCAGTCTCCAAGTACTCTGCAATAATTGCTTGGGAGACGTTTTTCTATCGAGTTATTCTTTAAAAAGAAAGGGGAACAAAGCCAGACTTGGGAGTTTCGCGGGCTGTGAGATGCCCAGCAGAGTGGTCGGTGAGAGGTTTGCAGAGCACTCGTGCCTGGGAGCACTGATCCCACTGCCCAGCCCGGAGAGGCTCCTCAGCTGCAGCCCTGGCCAAGGCAGCTGAAGGCTCAGAGGGCACCCAGAGGGAGCCTGCAGGGAGCTGGAGGGGAGCAGGAGGAGGAGGAGGGACATCCCCGGGCAGGGGGCTGTGCCCAGGGTCACTCCGGGGATGCCACGGGCTCCCCGCCACCTCCGGGCTGGGGTGAATGCTGAGGCTTCT
Source organism: Sitta europaea (assembly GCA_013400255.1). Lineage (NCBI taxonomy): Eukaryota > Metazoa > Chordata > Aves > Passeriformes > Sittidae > Sitta > Sitta europaea. The sequence continues at coordinate 98,488 of VXBS01004382.1, read as the reverse complement.
CAGAATTCGGGATTAAACATCGGCACACTGGGGTCTAGCGGTGGGATGGGCAAGCAGATAGAAAGCTGAACTCTGCCTGTAGCTGCAGGACACACGTCTAAAGGGGTTTTAGGATGTGCGCTGGCAGAAACACGCCGGAGCAGCCCCTGTTTCAAAGGAGCGATCAGCACGGAGACGCTGGTGTGAGGAGTTTGTGACATTCCCTAAAACCTTCTTGTTTAGTCTGTGCTGTATCGGTGTCCCACGTTTTAAAACTCAAAGGGCAGAAGTTCCCCTGTTCTGCTCAGTCCCATCTCTCCCACTGGCTCCCCTGTCTCTGGAGGCAGTGCAAAGACTGACAGAGTACCATGGATTATTTACCCATGGTTTCCTCTGGAGAGCTCTGGGCTGGGCTGCTCAGGACTCTCCCAAATTTCATTCTTTTTCATACATTTTTTAGGGTGAATGTGTCCCCCCACCTGGTGAGACACACGCTCAGTTAACATTGAGACACCCAGATAAAACTGATTCCGCGATTTCCAGGGATGACCCTTGGCTCAGAAGAAGTTCCTGTGACTTTTCTCCTGATAACTCCCGGGCTCCTGTGCTTCAGGGTTGGGAGCTGCTGACAGTGCTGGTCATTTCTGACTCCTGAGTGTCTCACATACAAAGCCTCTGGAAATGAAGTGCCAAATGGCACATACACATTGTCACCACCGGGGAAAAGGTTCTGTGACCTGTGTGGCATCACACCTGAGATCAATCCAACAGACAAGGAGAGAATTCTGTTACCCTGGACAAGCTTTGGTTCTCGGAGCCGTGGAATTGTCCTTTCCCTTTCCTGTAGTCTCCTTGTGCATCTCCCAGCTTTTCCAACAAGGTAAATTCTCCATTAGCAAGCAACCCTGGTTGACTCCAAGGAGGCAGGGAAAAAGCAGCACTGAACTATTTCACTGAAAGCTGCTGCAATTCTATCCACAAAGTTCCTAAATTAAGGCAGTAAACACAAACTTAATCTTAGCATGGCCCAGTTTTGGTCTGTGTTCTAATGTATCCTAATAACTGTGTTTTCTGGAGGAGTTTTGTCTAGGAATTTGCACACTTCACCAACACTCTGCAGTTGTAGCAGTGCCCAGGTATGAGGAAGAATTAGCAATTTTATTCACCAGCACTAATGGACTGGCCCAAAGCCTCTTTCCTGCTTTTGGAGGAGGTTCTGTTTCATTAAATGAAAGTTTAATGGAGTGTGCTCAGACATTCCCTTTACACCCGTACAGGGGAAGAGATCCAGGTGGGCAGGAGGGGAGGAACAAGTTTGCCTGAGTTCTCCCCTCAGCCTGCAAAGCTGCCCAGCCCAGCCCAGCCCCTCAGCTGCCCCGTGCTGCTGCTGGGGGCTCCGGGCCATCAGTGGGGCAGAGCCCCCCAGGCTCCAGCACCCCCCAGCACAGCTCAGGCTCTGCTCCCAGCCCAACAGCCGGGTTTTCATGACTCAGGGCAGCTCCCTGCACACAAACCTGCTCGTCAGGTTGGCTGATGAACGTGTTTGTGTCTGAATGCTGCAGTGTCAACGTTACTCACTGCCTGAGCCCTGGGAACAACAGAGGCAGCAGCCAACACCCAAGGTCATTCCCGACTCCAAATACGAAAATACATCCTTGAGGTGCTTTCCACTTGGTATTGCTTCTATCACTTTTCCCAGTTTGAAGCTGACTGAGAGCTGCTTCCAGGAAAATAACCACGGCCAGAGCAGATAATGTGTTTTACCCTGGTATACACTGAGGACAAAAACAAGTGATAACTTCTGAAAAATAACATCTTCCTTCTGTAAAGGAAAAAAATAACCCCAAGTAATTCTATTTGTTCTCCAGTTTTCAGGGACAGCTGATTTTTCTCCTGATTTCACACACAACCTCCTTTTCCCTATCTTTTGCTACATACCAGTATTGTGCCATTTGCAGGCTTCCATGGATAAAACATCCTTCTAGATGACTCCTTTCATTAGTGTGACTAACCTTGGAGACAGATATTTATGATATAATGATGACTAGACTTCCAGCTGCCTGAATCTTAAAGGAAGATTTTTTTTAAAGAAGACTTTAATATGAAGCATGCCTGTTAAAGCTGGTGATAATATTAATATTATGAGTCTCAGATGAGTTATTGCATATTTAATTACTATATTATCAAAATAGGATGGCAATGAAGGAAAACAAGCCATACTTCTGAGCAATGACAGGCTTTATACTCTGTTTTATTGAATAACAAACGCTGGAAGCAAATGCCATGCTTCTCTTAGGTGACTCTATCTGCTTTTATGATGTTTACAGGAATTCCAGAACATCCTCTATAATACATGTTGTACCATCCACCAGGAATTAGGAATGCTTTGAAAGCCCAGTGTCTGCAGCTCAGAAGTCCATACACACAATTTGATAAACTCTGCAAATACCCCAGGCCCTGTTTATCTTCTTCTGGGGATGTGGCACCTGGGGACATGGGGCAGTGGTGGCCTTGCCAGTGCTGGGTTAATGGACTACTCATGACCCTGAAGGTCTTCTCCAGCCTAAATCATTCTGTGATTCTTTGATTTACTCCAAGGTGGAGTAAATTTGGTCAAATAACCATGAAGCACTGGGGAAAACATGCCTTTAAAGTGAAGCCTCATTGCTCATGTGGGGTAATTCAAACAGCACTTCCACATGTGCCAAAGGACTTGGATTTACTCTGATTCCTCCATCAGTCCTTAAAATCTCCAAAAATCACTATTTTGTATTAAAAAATGTTGGAATAAATCAGCAAGTCTCCATTTTCTTCATGCAGAAAGCAAAAACTTTATTGTTTAGGTGATGTTTTATAGGGTTATCAGAAGGCACTGTGTCATATTTGATTGGCTGAGAATACATTTACACCTAGTTTATTGGTCAGTACATGGTTTTCTGCATATCTCTCAAACTTCTGCATTTTGAGTTAGTTTACATTTTTTTTCTACTGGTTCTCATGGGACAAATCCCTTGTTATTGAAGGTGCATTTGTTTTCCACCCTTGGAATAGACTGTTGTGTTAACAAACTCTCCCTCTCAAAATAGCTTCATATGGGAACTTGTAACTGCACTTAAAAGTGACAGGCTAGGTGTCATGGTTCGACGCTGGCACAAAGCCAGTGCCTTCATGAAAATATTCTATCCCTGGTGTCTCTTGTGAGATGTGACCAAAAACAGAACAAAGCAGGTCCAAACTTCAGAACAAAAGGGGAAAAACTTTATTACATACAATACATAAGGAAAAACACACACACAGAAGGGAATGAAAACCTTAAAAACACTTCTCCTCCCCCTACTCAAGATCTCAACACAACACAGCAAAACAAAACTTGAATTTTCATTCTTGTTACCCTCTTTTTACATAATTCATTCTTAATCCATTACCACTCTTCTGATAATCAACACTCAGTTTCTTTAAGGAGATATAAGAGTCTTTCTTGCACCATAACGTGACCTCGCCATCCATGTCCAGTGCTCTCACCACTGTCGCATGGACCAGAACTGTTTCTAGGGTTTCTTCTTTAAAGATGCTTTGGTCAGTTCCAAGAATGACAGTCTCCAATTCCGGGACACTAGTCCCCCCCAAATTTCACCCCCTGGGGCCGAGGGGCTTCAAGAACAGAGATTTTCTTCTGTATCTCTGCTCACATCACTCCTCTGCCTATTCTTGGCTCTAAGCCAACGCCTCTCCCTAGATACAGTCTCTGTGTCACGGAGCAAACTAGGTCCGTCCATGGCTATACAAGAAAAGTCCAGCTAAAGGCCACTCTAATCATCTCCTCCCACCCAAGATTCTTCTCAACATCTTCTTACAGTCTTTCACCTACACGGACTCTCATCACATTTTCTTAGCTCTCTCTCTTTTACTTCCATCCTTCTTCTCCTTCACATTCAGGAGGAACAGCATTTGTAAAGTTTCCATTATTTACGACAAGGGTTAAAACCTTGAGCGGTGTCTACTTAGAACTCCCACAGCTTGATAGCCGGCCGGGTGCTGCCCCCCCTTTCTCTTTCGGCTGTGCCGCCGCTGCTGATAGCAAATTTTAAAGTAGCACAGGCACAGTTTTTTTCCTCTCTCTCCAGGGAGGGGTGGGGGGGAAGAGGGTTGCTTGATGTCTCTTAGAGTTCTTGCTCTTCTTCCACCCTTCCAATTTTGTAAGAACTCTTCTCCCCCTCTATGCCCAAGGCCTACCTGGCTAGGCCGCATGGCTTCCCCTCCCCCGCCCAGCCCGCAGCTGGGCAGGGGAGGTCTGGGCTCTTCCACAGACCGGAACCAAGAGAGAGTTCTCTTGGGAGTTCTCTGCTTTTAACCCCCTGTGTTCTCAGAGGCGGATCCTTATCCTCAGTGGCCACACCAGATGCCAGTATTCAAACCTGAGCACCTATTGGTTTGACCACTGAATCCGGAAAAAAAACTCACTTCCGGTCAAACCACCACACTAGGTTTGGCAATCTAGCAGAGCAAGGCCTGATTTCTTTCTTTTATAATTCTTTTACCTGTCTAAGACATCTCCCCCTTTCAATCAAATTAAAAAAGGCTCTTATGCTCTGATGTTCAAACAGCTCACTCTTCTGAGGGTGTTATCCCATTAAGGTTATCACTGGTTATCTATTAGATATGGGATAAGATACATAAAAAACCCAATTACAATCAACAAAATGTATCAAATTCTATCATTTATCATCAAACCAGGACACATTAACACAGGGTTTCTGCAGCATGAGAAAACAAAATAATGTCCAATGTCGCTTAGGGAAATGGAAATAAATGATCATTGTTTTAAAGTCCAAATAGTTGAGACACAGGAGACAGTCCATTAGCTGGAGATGTTGATCCTTGACATCACTGAATGGCCTCTTGGATCCTGAACAGGGCAGAGCTGGAGAAGGGTCGTAGGAACACTGCACAATGATGATGACATGAGGCTTTTGTTGGCAAATTGCCTCTGCAAGTCTCCAGACACAGCCATGTCTTGGCAGCCCCACTTCTGTCCCATGGCTGCATGATGATTAGGTTGCTTCCCTTTTCACTGGGCCTCACTTCTTGTCTTAGTTTGAAAGACAGGTGTCTGCTAGGGAAGGCAGGAGCAATGCAAACCCCCTCTGAATTGTTATAATTTTGAAATTAAGGGTTTTTTTAGGCAAAAATATGGTAATAGGAATAACAGTAATATATTAGGAGAAATAAAATTAAACTGCAGTAATACAAACCCCAAACTTACTGACAGTCAGAATCCAACCTGGCACCCTGTGGGTCAGGGTGCTGGTAGCAGTGGTGGTTTCAGTTCTCTTGGAGTGGCAGATGTGGTTCTGTTGAAGTAATGATCTTGTAGAAAGGTGTAGATTTTGTTCAAAGCTCTAGTAGTGGTGTAGATGGGCTTGGTCTTGGGAAAAACGAAGTTCACTTTCCTGGTAAAGCTTTAAAAAATGTTTAATAAAGACAATAAGAGACAGATAAAGCAAAGAAATACATCCAGCTGGGTGCCTTGGGGCTCTGCCAAGAGCACCCCGGGGTCCTGGAACTCCCCCCTTTTATCCTGCTCTTCATGCATGGATTTATGCACATTCACTTTTCCAGGAACTGCTCTGCATGGTCACTCCTTGGGTCTGTCAAGCACAATCTCACTTTTATTCGGTTCTTATCATCTTTTGATTTGGGCTTTGGTCCCTTTTTTTCACAAGTGGTGAATGCTGAGAGTCCCTTGGGCCTCTTTCAGAAGTTCTCTTATCTATTCAGGCAGCTGAAGCACACTGCACCTAAATTCCAAACTACAGCAAAGAAAAAACCTTATACATCTATTCAGGCAGTTAAAACACACTAAAAACTACAGAAATAAACATCCTATTTATAACATTCATTCCATCATTTGCGAAAAACCAATACCAAAATATGCATTTATAACAGTCTTCTTCTGAGAATTCAGTGGAAAAGGTGGCTTTGGTGTTTTAAATCCCAGTTTTATCCAGCTGGGAATGCTTGGCTCCTGCCCTGGGTGCAGCCTCTCCCAGGGATGGGCTCAGTTTATCAGTCATGGAATGAGACTCAATGGCCCAGCAGCAGCAGAGCTGTCCTGCAGGGAGGATGGGTCCTGGCAGAGAGAAAGCAAACTGCACAGCTGGATTGAACAGCTGGGCCAGGAACAGAGGATTAGCCCAGCCCAGATCCAGCAGAATGCACACCTCTGGGCACAGCTTGCACTGCAGACCAAGACACCTTGCCATTTACACATTCACTTGTGGATCCTTACCTAAAAACATTTAATTTTTTTTAATAAATATTGCATTATTTGGACTTCTTTGGGAGCTAATTCCCCTTTTTTTTTTTTTTTTTGTTTTAAAAACAGCATGCATGACTCTTGCTAAGAACATGAAGGGAATAACAAAACAAAATATACATGTAGTGAAACAAGAAAGTGACAGCAATCAGGAATAAGTCAGGTTGAAGAGTTAGAAATATTTCAGATAAAACACGTAATTAATAACATCTGTGAAATTAGATGATTATTAATCACTAAAATACTGTACCATCACCCCAGAATGTGCAAATAGCTGACAAACCTCGATTCAGTGAGGATTTGGATAATTATTTCTGGATAATAATTCCCAAGCTCACTCTAAAAATAGGTTCAGCTGTCGTATAGAAAAGGTCAAATTGCCAAGTCAAAGTGACTTGATTGTAGTTTTGACAGAGAAAACATCTGGGTTTGTTGGCAAATTCCCCATCAAGGTAGAGCCAAGGCCTGGCCACTGCCCAAGCTCCAACTGGAAAGGAATTCCCTAAACACATTTTGAAACAAGGCTCTTAAGAACAGTTATGGGTAAAGGCCTTGGGGTTAAAGACTAATCAAACCATCTAGTGGTTGGATCCCTCCAAAGTTTCCTTCAGGACAGAGATATTTCAAACACAGCAAACTGCTGGAGTGCTTCTGTAATAATAACTGGGACAAACTTGTTAAGACACTAGCAGTTCTTAAAGGAGGCTTCCAACAAACTCTGAAAAATACTTAAAATTATGAGACAGCATTGGGTCAAACCGTAGAGCCTGTGCAGGGACCAGCCAGAGAGCTAACGTGGTTTAAAAGATGCATAAGCAGCTAGAGAACAAAAAAGAAGGATCCTGAAACAACACATGTATTTCAGATAATTACACAAAGAAATATTAAAGCATTTAAGAAGCCGGCTATAAATACAGGAATAACATCTTATGAATAATGCCTATTATAAAATCAGTAAATTCACATCATGTAACCAATATATCAGCAGTAACAGTCTTAGGAAGCTGAGATAACACCTTTCTAAACAGTTGTGTACCGATGCCAGTAAAAAGAGACAAAGGAAAACACTAAACCAGCTTACAATCAATAACAGCCATAATGTAGAATCATCACTGACTCTTCTGTGTTATCTACGAAAGATAAAACAGCAGAGATTGTAAAGAGCAAGGGATTCTTCAACAAAATCAAGGGTGAACACAGTGTATCTCCTTTAGCCACAAATAGGTGTTTGTCAGTGTTCTATCACAGGTATTTTAGCAGGAGTTGTCTTATCTTTTAAAAGAAAACAACTATATATCTTACAATGTAGAAAAGTAATATTTAATTGTCTTAGGTTGCAATGCAAGATGTAACCAGAAGTACTAATTCTATCACCAGTTGTTAAATCCAGCTGGGGCAGTTTTCTTTATCTCTTCCAGGACCCATCCTCCCTCCAGGAGATATCTGCTGCTAATGGGCCATTGAGTCTCCCTGCAGGGCTGATAAACTGACACCATCCCATTGGGAGATGCTGCATCCAGGTGGAGGAGCCAAGAATTCCCACCTGGATAAAACCTGAGCTTTGGAACCCCACGGGCAGCCTTTCCCACTGGATTCCTAAAGAACCAGGCCCATCCACACCACCACTGGACTTTCAGAGGGAATCTCCACCCTTCTACAGGATCGCTGCCTCAACAGGGGCACACCTGTGGCTCCAGGAGCGCTGTAGCCCCCTCTGGTTCCCGAGGCAATGCCCAAGGGGAAGAGGAGCAGGAAGCCAGCCCCGGATGGCTGGGAGCTGATCGAGCCCACGCTGGATGAGCTGGATCAGAAGATGAGAGAGGCAGAGACGGAGCCGCACGAAGGGAAGAGGAAAGTGGAGTCGCTCTGGCCCATCCTCAGGATCCACCACCAGAAGACACGTTACATCTTCGACCTCTTCTCCAAGAGGAAAGCCATCAGCAGGGAGCTCTATGAGTACTGCATCAAGGAGGGCCACGCCGACAAAAACCTGATTGCCAAGTCGGAGAAGCAGGGCTACGAGAACCTCTGCTGCCTGCGCTGCATCCAGACTCGGGACACCAACTCTGGGACCAACTGCACCTGCAGGGTGCCCAGGAGCAAGCTGGAAGTGGGCAGGATCACTGAGTGCACTCCCTGTGGGTGCAGGGGCTGCTCCGGGCGAAGCCTTTTGCCATCAAACGCCTGCTCCTCAGACTGTGAGTGCAATTACAGCCGTTCTCGGTGATGGGATAGTTCTGTGTAATAATTAAAGCAGCAGCATTATCCCCTGGATCATGCATAAATGGGGGGTGCTCTGGAGTAGGGTTTTGTGTAGCCATTTGTTTTCAAATAAAGCTTGCCTTCCTGAAAAATAAAATGTGTACAACATTACAAGACACAAATAGCCACTCCTCACGCTAAGCAGCAGAGCTGGGGGTATTCAGCACGAGAAAGAAGGACCTGGAAGGTGGCAGAGCACTGGCAAACTTATTCTGAAAGGTTGAATGGAAGCCCCTCCTGCATTCAAATCAGAGTTTATGGGAAAGTGTTCAGAGTATGTGCCAGAGAGCTATTCCTAGATTCCCTAAGAATGCACCACAAGATTTTATAAGTAATCAATTCAAAAAGCTGGAAAACAGAAGAAAATTATTTATTTATACAGAGAAGATCATACCTCTTATGAATTATGAACTATGCATTTATATAGCAGGCCATATGTGCTCATGAATAAATCCTTTTCTGAGACTCAAGACTTTGGTAGCTGTTCCCTAAATTAAATTTTACACATGTTAATGAGAAGAAGCCTAAGAAATGAAGATAGTTCCTTCCTAAGTAAAAGACTTGCTTAAACCAGTGAAACTCCAAGACCTCAGAATGGTTTTGCAATGTCCATCTGTGTTTCTGGGACTGAAATCCTTAAAACAACTTGAGAACATCCCAAGAGAAGAGCAGGACCCAGCTGTGTGCACTGAGGGGAAAAAGCTGCTTCATGTGCTTAGGATGTTCTCACTAACCAAGAGCATTTAGGATGAGGATTTTTTTATATTTGGCTGAATCAAACAACTAGCATTGAAAACTGTAAACAATATTGTAATTGTTTAGTATTGTAATAACTATTAGCATCGTAAATTTAGCATTGAAAAACCACATGATGATACAAGTATGAGGAGAATATTGTTTCATTTCTGTTTAATTTATACGGAGTTGACATGAAAATATCCGAAGTGAGAGCAACTTATAGGAGTTTTCACCTGTAAATTTCCACCTTTTCCACTCCAAACACAGTATCTTTGCACTGCTGGGGAACCCCACAGTATATGGGGTTTTTTTCAACCTTTAAAACTGCCTCAGCTGCATTATTGCTACAACTTCGAGCCTATAACATAATTAAACAAGGCTATTAACACCGTATCTCACACAGCCACCCACCCCTTTGTCACAACTGTGAATTGTGATATGCCCCTTCCTATGCTTTTCTACCTCCAAGCACCTTTTCATGACCTTTTACTCATCCTCAGCTTGGAGCTTCTCATGCAATTAAAGTGAGCCACGCTTATTTTTAGCACGTTCAAATATTCTAGGAACTACAGAACTGTTTGTCATCTCTGTTGGTAGAGCCCAATTGTTTTCATTTGTTGCTTGGTGGAAATTACCATGGAATTCAGTTATCTTTTTGTTGTTGGCAATGCTTACATTTTTTAGATAACTTCTCTCCTGTGAGTTCTTCCCACTGCTCCTTCCTGACAGGCATATCCCTAACATGGCTTTGCACAGCTTTTGGTGAACATCTCTTTTTAAAGAGTATCTCTCGTCATTATTTTTGTACTTCTGTGTATTATTTAATGCAGCTGAAAGGATGCTGTTAGGTTTATATCCACATTTCAATCCGAGGTGGGATAACCTCACTTAGCTCACACTCTTATATCCTCTGCACTATTTTGGGTGAAACACTTCACTGGAAAAAACAATAAAGCAGATAAATCACTGTAATATCAATGCAGAGTTTTTACCATTAGATATCTATCTTTCTGCAAAGAATTTATGTTTGAAAGGAATGTGGCTATAATATTTTCCATTAAATTATCATGCTGCTAAGTCTTTCTTGGCAAAGTTAAGGTGCAACAACTCAACTGCTTTCTTGACAGCTTATTCCAGGAATAATGTAGAGGGGAAAAAACTTCTACTCATTACTTCACTAATGAGATGTTGGGGGGGCAAGGTTTTAATCCCTTTTGTTTTGGCAGGCTGCAAACAGGACACCAGATGGGAGATATTTAATAAATAAACACTGCAAAGGCTCTGATCCACCTATAGCCAAGTCCTGACTCAGCCTCCTCTTACTGAAATCACTTGGAGCCTGGTCAAGTAGAGATAAAGAGCTCGTTTCAGTGTTGGATCCCAGCTAAGGACTGCTGCATCCAAACTAGGTTAGGAACCTGCTGCTGGGAGCCAGGGCAGTGCGAGAGGACAAGGCAGCCTTGCCTTGAACTCTCCTCAGTCCAGTCAGCCTAGACCAGTCCATGTCCTCTGCTTCCAGCTCTGGAAAACTTGGTAAAGCTGTTCCAGCTCCTGGATGTCTCTGCCACTGCCCTCTTGACATAGTATTGTTGTCCTAAGACTCTTCCCTTCCCAGTTAGCTGGGACAGTTGAGTGGGGACAGCCCCTCCCAAGGTACAGCCTTCGGTGTCCAGGGACAGTTGCTCCATGTCAAACGTACACAAGATGGGCTGGTTATGAACCTCAAGTGGGGGCTCCAAAATCTATTTGACCCAGCCCAGCAGGACCGTCCAGCAACGAGAAGGTTTAGTTGTGGGATCTGGTCCTCCTCTGGAGTCACAGCTCAGGAGATGCCCTGTCAGAGCAGACAGAATGGCACAAGCATTCAACTGGTGTCATCAACATCATGGACTGCCTGGGCTTATCAAGTCCAATCATGTTGAATTAATAACTGATGTTTTTATTGCATTTGCAATAAACACTGCATAGAGATTTTTGGTCACTGATTCCTCATCAGTAAAACTCAAATTTCGGAATCACTGGTGTTAAGTGTCTGGGAGCAGTGTGAAAAGCGTTTGAAGCAAGGGAGGAGCCCGGGCTGCAGATTGACTGGGGCAGATGCCTGAGGCCAGCCGGCTGATGACAGACCCAGCGAGCCGCAGCACTCTGGGGACAATCCGGGCACCTCCTGGCCGCGGCTCCGCATTGTCCTGCATAACCCCGGGGCACTGCTCGGAAATAGAAGCAGCAGAGTGACCAAATCTGCCCCTTTAGTGGAATCTCCCATTTCAGAGGGACACCAGAACTCCATCAACGCCGTGCACACAAACACCTCTGCTGTTCTCACGGCGCAGTGCTTCTGCCGCTCCAGCTTTTGGAGGCTATCCTAGAATATCTGGGGGCGAGTGGTGTCAGAGCCGGCCCGCAGCAGAGGTCTTTGCAGCGCACGCACACCATCAAACGCCGCTGCGATGTTAAACTCTGTAGCCAGCTTAGCAGCCGTGGCATTGGGCTCGGCGTAGAACTGCTCTGTGACCAAAGCAAATGACCCCTGGGAGGCGGACACTAAAAAAATATCCGAAGCAGCGGCACCCAGCAGGTTATTCCATAGGTAGTTTCAGAAACTCCAGAAGAGCACAGTTTGCACGCTCCTGCCGTGTCGCAGCTCATGCTCTAGAGCGTTGGAGAGGAAGAAACAAGAAAGTCCTATAAATATGACTATTTAGTCAAAGATGTTAAGAATGTAGAAACTAGAAGAGACATTGAAATGAAAGTAGTGTTTGTTTGAATGTTTATAGAACAGCTTTGGTTGACCAAGGGTCTTACTCTCTTTGTTAGGAATAGAATTTACAAGCAGACATACCAAAGCCAGAACAGACCCTTCTTCCCTGGCCTGGCAGGAAATGCCCCCCGATATGATTTAGAGATTAGAATGTAATAAAACATGGTAATGTAGCGATTCCTATAGGATGTATGTAAATGTAGAAAATTTGTATCTGTTACTAGATTGGTTGCTGTGAAAGTAGAATGTTCAACATAGAAAGAGATATAAGTCATTGTAAAAGGAGAGCTCGCTCTCTTGCTTCCTTCTCTCTTGCACCTTACGCTGCTCTTCTCCACTTGCTCTCATCTCTTTACTCCCTTCATTCTCCTCTGTTATGCTCTTATGCTCTTCAGTCTCTTGCTCTCTTTGTTCTCTAGCCTGCCCTGAGCTAACTCTGAGCTGGGCTCTTTCACCCACACCCTAGATAATAAACTTCAGAACTTAACTATAGAGATCTCACCTGAGAACTGTCCCAACCGTTCATGGCACGTAAACTACTCCCACACTAGAGGATGTTTTCTCAGCCCGTGCCGCGGTGGCGATGCCGGTCCGGCCCCGTGGGGACTCCTGCACTGTCACCCTCCTGTTTTCACACCAACCTGCTGCCCGAGTCCTGAACGGCACCTTGGAAGTTGTGGCTCTTTATTCCACAGCACTTCCAGAAGAGCGGACTTCAATCTCTTTGGAGAAATAGAGGGATGATTGTGTAGCTGCAGTTCTTAGCTAGCAAAGGAAGTTCTTTTTGCCTGATTCTAAAAGTGGGTATCTGTGCAACAGTGATGAGCTAGCTCATCACTGCTGTATTATTATATAGGCTAAATAAGTAATTATTGGAAGTCTCATCACCTAATTATAACAAATCAAAATGGACTAAGAATCTGGAACCAGTCAGTATGATTGCTTCTCCTCACCCAGACTCATTTTGCCCTGGAAGACTGTATACAGCTAATTTAGCATAGACACACTCAGGAAAAGAATGACAATCACCCAGTGACTGGAACAGCTCTCTACCTACAGCTCCAACCACTCCGAGGAAAACAATGCAGCAACATGGGTTGCAAAATACGATTTGTTGTTTTATTTGGATTTAAAATGATTTGGCTCTTCGTCCAGCACTTCTAAGGACTGTGTTAGGAAAGAAATATTGCTGAAACAACAGATCACCTTCAGCTGGGAAGGCACTGGAGCTCCTCTGAGCACAGCTATTCACAAATTGCTCTTGAGCCTTGGGACTTTTGGGGCAGACACTGGACCTGAAGTAAAATTGCATTTTCCCTGTGTGCAAGAAATGCAAAGATTTTGTACCTCCACCTGGTTTTCTGTCTCCTTTGTTTTCTCTACGAAGTACTGAGCCAAGAATAGATGTCATGCTCCTCACTTTTGTTCTCTAACTGCAAGACTATCCTTTGCCTAAATATCAAAGAGAAACTTGAAAAACAAGAATTACAAGTTTTATGAAGATACAACAAACCAAATTAATTCTTGAGGCAAGCACACAAACTAAATGCTGTTGAAAGACTCTCTTACTATCTTCTGGGCTAGAATTTCCTCCATTATAATGAAACCTAGCTAAAAATATCCTAAATTATAAGAACACCAGAGGTGAATGTGAAGCAGTACACTTAGAGAGGATGATTAATTGATGTGTCACCACCAGCAACACTCCTTGAGTAAAGCATTTTCACTCACTGTTGCATCCTGGTTCCACTTCAACTAAGGGAGAGTCAGAGGATGATCTGAAGTTCCTTTAAAAAAAGAATTTTGATTTGCAATTGATCAGCTGTATCAGTCACAAAGACTTTTTATGACAGTTTCCTGGGCTCATGGACAGCTACAGAAGTACAACCAGCAAAACACATGAAAAAGTTAGAAAAGTTTTATTACAAGATGTTTTCGGTCTGAAATTCTTAAGTCCTATTACAAAGACTCAAAGAGAAGCCTGGTTTTATTACTTCAGAAAAAGTAAAGATTTGATGAAAAGAACCCATAATATATGATTTTGTTTCTGCAGCCTGAGTGAGATTGATCTGTTGTTTTTACCATAAGTGAAAAAAATGATGATTTATAAACTGAGCACTTCCTTAGCTCCACATACTATTTTTCCTCACTTTATCACGTGAATACAGCAGTAATTGATTGAAACTAAAAGTGGGACTACTTGTGAACAGGATTGTAATGTATCTAAGGCAACCAAAGGCCATGAAAACTGTGCTGGACTAGGACTATGACAGTAGAGATTTAAAAAGTAATTAATGGGAAGAAATGCTGTTACTGGGGAAAATGTTATTATAGTTCAAAGCCTGTTGCGACGCTGATGTTTTACTGAGAGGCTCATCCCCTTTTCACAACTCGGGATGTGTTTAATTCTGTAGAAAACACAGCACTATAAACCACACCACACAGACACGCAAACACAGCACTCAAAACGCAAATAAACCCAAGTCCATCTTAAATGAGCTGCACTTAACAGGGAGGAAAAGACACACGTTGTTACTCATAGTCTAATTAAAGAAACTTAACAGTGCTATAATATTAGATTTACAGCTTGAGGAAAGGTCAATCCGAAGTGTCTCCAGATCTGCCTCTCACACGTTTCATTCCTGAGCCCGGGGCTTGTGGGGGTTTCTTGTACCTGATGAGCAGGAAGAAGATATTTAAACAAAAGAAAGACAACGAATTGTGGGTAACGCTGGCGGGGCGCAGTTTGGGGCAATAACTGGCCACTAATTAATTTACAAAGTTCCCAGGCAAAGGAGAAAAAACTTATGTAAAACATGCTCGGAACGCTGAACCAAGCGGTAACACTACTTCTGAGCTTCGCGTACACACAAAAGCAAATTCTGTTCAGCAACTCGGAAAACTCTGGGCGCCCCCGGCTCCGGGCTGTGCCGCCTCAGCCCCGCGCGGGTCTGAGGGAGCCCGGAGC
>VXBS01004382.1:44201-63150 GCA_013400255.1 Sitta europaea | reverse complement strand
GCGGCCGGGCCGCCCGCCGGGGCCGGCGATGCCTGGGGGCATCCTCGCTTGCCCGGGACGGATTTCCCGGGCACTGCCGGCCGGAACACCTGTCCTGGGCTCCGTGTGCTCCTGGTCTTACAGAGCGAACGAGAGAAACTCCTTCCGACCGCTGCCGGCTCCGTCCGCCCCTTTGGTTGTGCAGCGCTCCTGTCGCCCGCGGTTTCTTTAGGGTTCAAAGGGAAACAAAGCTATCGACATCGTTATCTCTGTCTGTCTATCATTATATCTACCATATACATATGGTCAGTTCTTTCCTTAGTGCTTTTCTCCCCCTGTAATACTTTTGCTCTCTGCTAGTGTTACTCGCTGTAAAATTCCCATTTGTACTCTGTTATCCATACATGTTGTTTATGTGTCGCAAAATTAACGTAAAGCCTCGCATCTGCTGCAGAATTATTCCAATACCACTCTAGTTTTCGCAGTTTCAAGTGCCCATTCGCAAAGCCTGGCAAGACTGCTATGCATTTATCAGCAAGCCTCCAGCAGCGCCTCTGCAGCCGTCGGGTTATTTCTCACAGAGCTTTCCTGAAACGGGTGCAGGCTGTGTGGAGACAAGGACTTCAGGGCTTTTGGTCTTTAAATTAAAAAGCTGATGATTCTACAGAGGAGAGAGGAGAGGGCTTCCAGGGGAATCCTTGCATGCAAAGACAAAACCCCAGCCTAATGTAAATGAATGTAATGCAATATATTTACAGCGTTGACGCTGTTAACTCGGGCTGTGTAGGGGAGCGGATTTTCGCTGTCGTTTGAGCTGCATCCCCATTCCCAGCGGTGCCTGTCCCTGTGCTGTGCCCTGCTGCAGGAAAGATGTGGTGGGTGAATAATTGATGTGGAACAAAGTGCTGCTTGAGTGGGCAGAGTGCTGTCCCCCTGCCTGGGGACGGTGGCTGTGGGTGCCGGGACAGCCATCCTCTCTGTCCCCTTTTCATCACTGAGCGTAAATCCAAGGTTCCTGGTTGCTGTTTTAGGCTCGGGAGAGAAATGAGCTTTAGATGATAGATTTTGTTCCGTACTTTTCCAGCGCGATCCAGGAGCAGTTTCTTGGCTCTGCCGTCCCGTGCTTTGTCTCCGCTCCTTATCACGCAGCTCATCTTCCTCACTCTCCTTGCCGGGGCTCACCAAGGCCAGCTCCTCACTGCCTCAGAGGCAGCAAGGGGATGTATTTTAGTAACTCGAGCAGCACCTTTGTGTGAGGAGGTGCTGACTTTCCCGATTAGTCTGCCCTGTGTGAAACTAGGACTGAAGCCTAAAGCCCAGCAGTCACTTGGCTGTAATCAAACTCTTGTGGAACGGGACAGTTTTACTACATAAACACCTTGTAAGGGAGGAGCCAAGTGCAATATTTGTGTCCAAGACCTGCCTACTGCTGAAAACTTTAGTTTTGTATATTTTGTTAATATTCCGTGGGGGTCAAGCCATTGAAGTGTGACTCACTGGCACAGCAGCATGTATTTTGTACCTCCTGGCATCAGTTCATTTTTTCCCCATCTTCTGAAATAGTCTGGAACTATTTGTAAGGCAAAATAGCTCTCGTGAGTCTGTGTGCATGAGGCAGAGGGAGTTGTGGTGCTCTTTGTGTCAGCGTGTATTTAGCATGAAGATGTGTCTGTAAGGCTCACTAAGATGTGCAGAGTTAGGGGTGCCCTGCTCACCGGAGGTGTCTGTTCTCAGGGGGCTGCAGCTGCTGCAAACGCTGCTAAATCTGTGTGAGGACAGGCAGAACTAATGCACCTTTGATTTTGTTATATTTGGCTAATTATCCCATCATCAAAAGAAACTCAAACAGTATTATGTGTAGAAACAATTTTAATTAAGTATCTTAAAATAGATATCATCAGATACATTTAAAATATTGACAATAGAATTTGGTTAAAATAAGGGATAATTTGGTTCCAGTAATAGCGCATAAGCAAATAATAACCACGGGGTACAGAGTGCAGGCTCCCTGCACCCCTGGCACCTCACCTATGAGCTTGCCAAACGAAAATTCCCCCTTTTATGCCCCATGTTGATACCATCTCCTCCCATTTTCCATTCATCACACTTCTCCCTCCGCCCTCATCACCACCTTCACTGCCCGTGCTCCACCACTCTTTGAGGTGGTCGCACCACTCTTTGGGGGTCGTCTCTGATGAAGGCTTCTCCTCTTCCTCGGTGTCCTTTGACTCACCTTTGGGTTACACATGCGCACCAAGCTGGTGTAATGTAAGCCAAAACTATCATAATGGAAGCCAATATTATATTTAAGCATCAAAGCAATAAATCTCCTATAATTAACATCTTCCTGGGACCCAACCAGATTTTCCCTTCTTTCTGTTAATTTTTAGTAACTGTTATCTCTTGCTTTTTCCTGCCTTGAACATCTGCAGGAAAAGGGGGGGTGGAACCCCTCCTCTCTCTTTCTTGGCATTACACCTTTTTAACTGTTTTATTATGTCCTAGTATTAACTACTGTATCAATATCGATTACTGTTTCAATTTTGTCAGCACAATCATACCTATTCACCACAATTTCATCCCTCCTTGCAGCTCGGCGTGCTGCCGTCCTTCGGGTTTCTCTTTGACATCGACGGGGTGCTGGTGCGGGGCAGGACCCCCATTCCTGCCGCCAGGAGAGCCTTTGGGAAGCTGGTCAATGCCCAGGGACAGTTCCTGGTGCCCGTGGTCTTTGTCACCAACGCTGGGAACTGCCTGCGCCAGAACAAGGCTGAGCAGCTGTCCCACTTGCTGGGGGTCCCTGTGAGTCACTTCATCCCATTTATTTCAGTGTCGTGTTGAATGTGTCAGATGTATTATCTGCCATTAAACGCTGTCAGTTAATCAGGTCTGCTTTTCCCTTAAGCCCCCTGAAAGTACTTTTACTTTCAAAAAGTTTTTTTTACTTTGCTGAAAGTAAAAAATGCTGCCCAAAGCTGATGGCTTTTCCACTGGTAAAGGCACCGAGTTTTCCAGTAGTAAAGCTAAAGGTATTTCTTTGCAAAGGTGGTAAGTAGTGATTCAGGGGAGCATCTTTCTGGGATAATAGTCTTACTGGTTACACCCTGTCCTCTTGAAGGGGTGGGGATATGTAAACTAAAAATGGTGATAGTCTGGTGGAATTAAATCAGAGCTGCCGTTTGGCAACGGGCCCACAATTGGAACCAGTTCTGATTCTCCTTCCCTGTTTGCTTCCAAATTAATGTGGTGATTTTATAAAACCAGGAGAGAAAGGCTTGTTCAAATTGAATTGAGCTGGAAGGGTTATGTATGATAATTTGTCAGTAAGGTGTTTTTTTTCCAGCATATTGTCAATACATCATTTGTGAAAGGAGAAAATGCTGATTGTTTTGTAATTCCTGGAATCTGTCACATTTGTTAGTTGAATCTATGTATAAACAACTTCTCTGAAAAACAACAGGTCCTTTTGTTTTTAAATCCCAAACAGATTTCACAAGATCAGGTGATGATGTCACACAGTCCTCTGCGGATGTTCAAGCATTATCATGAAAAATGTGTTCTGGTATCTGGACAAGGACCACTTCTTGATATTGCTCAAGAGTATCTTTTTAAAAAGAGTTTAAAGAACCAACAACTTTCTGTCAAAGTGTTTTCCTTAATCAGGTTCAGGGGTCCTATGGATAAAGTGAAAGTCAAATATTTCAACCCTACAAAAGCAGTAATAAGTAGTAGTGATAGTTCCTAATATGGTGTCAAATTTAAGTTTTGAATGTGGTTTTATATTAAGTGCCCAAAGAACTAGAATTATATTGATATCATGGTGGTATCAAAGTTTCAAACTGAAACTTAATGCCCTTAACTGTAACCTTGACCAAAGTATAAGCTTTGCTCAGGCTTCTGCACTTCTTTTAGTGGGATTTTCATTAAAGGTGGTGTAAATCATAAATTGTAAAAAATGTATATGGAACTTTTAAGCATAAGCTGTCTTTGAAGTACAAAACTGAGAAAAAGGTATTGAAGAACATTCAGTGTTCTTCATTAACATTCAATGAACAGTTAATGGTCAAAATTCACAAGGCTTGGCTAAGAGAGAAGTAGATGAGAACACTGAAAACAAAGCAGAAGAGCTTTGGTCTCTCATTTATCAGAGATCATCTTTTCGTCTCACAGAAGGAAAAGTCTGTGTGTGATGTTGCTTTCATTCCTAGCTGATTTGTAAATTGAGTGCCTTTGAATGGTTAAAGTGGAATGAGCAGTTTGAGCAGCTTTTCCTGTGAGCTGTGTCCTTAGCTGGTGTCCCAGCCTTGGTTTCTGCCAGCCCATCACCATTGACACCCTGCGGGAGAAACGCCCTCTGCTCGATGCAGTTGACCATGACAGAAGACCCAGCGTCCTGGTGAGTGGAGATTTTTGTTTTAACCCTCTCTGTTGGCTCATTGCATGACATCCTATAACAGGGGTCAATATTTAACTACCAGGCTAATGCTGCTGTTCTTACATTGTGTTTCCACTTAGCTTTTCTGCTTCCTTATTTGTTTTATTGCAGCCTTCTCAAGAGCAATTCTTTTCTCTCAGTAGCAGTTCTTTAACCCAGCCTTTGATTTTGTAACCTACAGTTGTGGGAAAACACACAATCTAATACAATCCCTAATACAAAATCTCTCTTGGAAAGCTGATCAGCTTCCTCAGAAGGCGTGGCAGACAACACAAGCTTTTCCCTGAATAGATGAGTGTTGCTCTTGTTTCTAAGCCATGAGGCTGCTGTGATTGTAAATGAATGCTTTGAAGAGCAATACTTTTCCCTCCAAGGCCTCCCTCTTTGAGTTTTGCAGCAGGTAGAGTGGTTCCAGTGGAGTTGTGCACAATGCAGAGCCCCAGTGAAGAGCTGGCTGTGCTGGACCTGTCCAGATGGATTTCCCCAGCTGTGATCAGGACATTCTCTGGGGCTCCCAGCATCCACAGCTCACCTTCTGCTGGGCTCTTTGCCCAAGTGGATGGGCAAGGTCAAGAACCTGTAAAAGTGTTTGTCACTGTAGAAAGCAAATAATGAAGTGCAAACTCGTAAGTGTTTAGCAAATATATAACATGTTATACAGTGCATTCTTTAGTAGAAATGTTAAAGAAAAACATCTCAAAACCAAGTTTTCAAATGTCTTGGTGCTACTGGAGGCCTCTTGCTGCTGTGGAAAAATAAACATACATACTTTTATACATAAGTGATTTAAACAACTAATTAAACAAATAATTTAAACAACTGAAATTACTACACAAGTAATTTTAACAACTGGAGTTTATAAACTGCAGAGGCAGCTGAGGAGAAGCAGGAGGCTGGAGCAGGAACAGCACAGTCACTGCTGTCCCTGTGCCAGAGATGTCTCTTCAAGTGGAAACTCAAGTTTCTGAGTGAACTGAAAGGTATCTACCAATGTAGGGGGCATTTTCTGTCAGAGCTGCAGGGGGCAGCTGTGGGAGCTGTGCTTGAAATTATTCTGTTAAAAATAGGTGTTTAATCTTGTAGAAAACTTTCACTTTTTTTCTTATTGCAGTCTTCCTCTGCTGTGGAGCTTCCCAAGATTGAGGGTCAGTTATCTTTATTTAACTTGCATCTATCCATTTATAAATATTTTATTTTATTTTATTTTATTTTATTTTATTTTATTTTATTTTATTTTATTTTATTTTATTTTATTTCATTTTATTATCAGAAATTATTTTTAGATTCTTGGGCACTTTACCAGTTTGTCTCAGGCAATCCTAAAATTTCCTTGTTAATGACACGTGTCATTAATTTGAAAGCATCCTGTGTTGTGAAGCTGGTTTCTATTGCATGCAGCTTTCAGCCATTGTGTTTTGAAGTGTGAAGGGTAGATGAGGTCTCCTTTCCTTTTCATCTGCCTTTAACAGATGAAAAATTTGCCCTCCTTTCATAAATGAGGAATGAACTGATGTTCATTATTCAGAAATAATTGGTCTTGTTCTTACAAGTAGTCAGGATGGAGCTGTAGTGTGAGAAGGGTCTTGTGTTAACTCTCATCTCTTCTCAACTACAGGAAAGTAGAAGTTGGACTTTAGGATTTAAAAAAAAATCCAGGTCAGATGATTGCTGGAGACCAAAGTAATTTTTTAAAACCACATCCAAATTTTGTACTGAGATGAGCAAATGAAAATCTCTGGTGGTGTATTTAAATACTGTGTGTAGATAGAGAATTCATAAGTTATGGAAGACTTAGAAATACAGTTTAGAAGTTAATATTGTATATCCTGGAGAAACTTCACCTGTAAAATAAAATTCCTAAACCTGTAGATTTTGCAGTGGGGTCTTGTTACTTCTGAGATTTTATGTGACTGGATGGGCATGGGATATATTAAGCCCCTAAATTAATGTGATCATTAACTGTTTGATCAGTTCCTGGTTATATTAAAGCACTTGTTCAGTGTTTTTAGGCCGAGTGTCAGAGGTTCAGTGCTCTGTTAACAATTCCATGACTGTTCTGTGGTTCTCACAGCTGTGGTGCTGTTTGGGGAGCCAGTCAGATGGGAAACCAGCCTGCAGCTGATCATTGATGTTCTGCTGACAAGTGGCTATCCTGGAAATCCCTATGAGCAGGAAAACTACCCTCACATTCCTGTGCTTGCCTGTAACATGGACCTGATGTGGGTGGCTGAGGCACAGTCCCCAAGGTAAGTGCTGTATGCAGATAACTGGGATTTGTTTCATCTCTCCAGTAGGATTCAGAGTCAACACTTGGATGCAGAATGCTTGATGGGCTTGGCTTTGAATCATCTCTAATGCACTCTCAGCTGATGCTGTCTCGTTGCTGGCTGCATTATTGCATCCAGGAAATCAGTTACTCAAGAGAAAAGCTGCTTTTAAGCTCTAAACCCTTTTGTTTCCTCACTCCCAGAACAGTGGAGAGAGAGTTTTGGTTTTTTTTTTCCTGAGGGCCTCAGAGCCTTGGTTCAAAGACAAAAATGAAAAATTATCGAGGCCATTGTTACATTTCATTAGGTCCCTCTTTGGTTTTTCTCTTTTCCTGGCAGGGCAAAGAGCTGACCCTGCTGGTTGAAAGCAGTGAGTGGTTCTGAGCTGAGGACAGTGCAGTGAGGTCATTAAGGAACACAAATAAAAACAAGTAGAACATGCAGAACAAGGTGCCAGGACCTCTTAGAGTGATTTTGTTTGATTTTACTTTCAACAGAAGTTACTTTAATAGGTTTGTTTCCCCTCCCTTCCCCTCAGTCTGTAATTTGAAATAGAAACTTGTTACTGTGGTTTGATTGCTGCCTCAGCCCTGGGTCAAAGATCTGCTCAGATACCTGTCCTTGGGAGCAAAGACCATCTCTAATTAGCACATTGGAAAAGATGCATGTGTGATGGCTTCAGGCTACAGTGAGGCAGCCAGGATACCTCCAGAGAGCAATTTAAAAATTAAATAAATCTGTTGTTCCATCCCAGTAATGTGGGTTTATTGTGATGTCTATTGTTCAGATAATCAGCACTTAATTTTCAGTGAACCAGCTGCAGAAACGTTGTGTGCTCAGGGGGATTTGATAGTTGCAGGACACAATTTACTCCTAAAAAGTCATGAACAACAAAAGCCTTGTGTGGTGTTTTTAATTTGTGCTTAATGTAATTTGATTTGGGTTTATATCTGTGTAGGTTTGAGGATGGAATGTTCATGGTTTGGGTTTATATCTGTGTAGGTTTGGGCACAGAACATTGATGGTTTGATTTTATATCTGTGTAGGTTTGAGGATGGAATGTTCATGGTTTGGGTTTATATCTGTGTAGGTTTGGGCACGGAATGTTCATGGTTTGGTTTCATATCTGTGTAGGTTTGGGTACAGAATGCTGTTTGGATTTATATCTGTGTAGGTTTGGGCACAGAACACTGATGGTTTGGTTTTATATCTGTGTAGGTTTGGGCACGGAACGTTCATGGTTTGTCTGGAAAACATTTACAAGAAGATCACTGGCAAAGACCTGAAGTATGAGGCGTTGGTGGGCAAACCCAGCAGGCTGACCTACCAGTATGCAGAGCACCTGATCCGGGCCCAGGCCCTGCAGAGGAGCTGGGAGCAGCCCATCCAGACCCTCTATGCTGTGGGGTAAGGTGTGCAGAGCCCCACAGGCACAGCAGGAAATCCCAGCCCATCCAGACCCTCTATGCTGTGGGGTAAGGTGTGCAGAGCCCCACAGGCACAGCAGGAAATTGCTCACGGTGTAAATGCCAGCCAAGAAAAACACACAGCTCTTACCAGCTTGTTCCTCCTTACCATTAAGACCATCTAACTTTCTTGGTGCTATGATACATTTTTATGATGTTTTTAATCTTAAAAATTAATGATGCTTTGCTCTTTTTACATGTAATTTCTACAGAAGTGTTTTATATGCAACTAAAATTTCTCTGGATTTTTTTTTTTCTGTAACAGGCTATGTAAATCTAACAGAAAGGGTTTGCCTAGGTTTTTATTCTATTAGGTTTAGTGGTGTGACACCAACTGCCTTTGAGCAAAGGACAGTTAGAGGCTGTAGAGCTAGACTTTCTCTCTGAGGTCATTTAGGTTGGTCATACGCTATTGCATGTGCTGCCACATCATAGAATCCTTTTCAGAGAAGAAGATAAAG
Source organism: Sitta europaea (assembly GCA_013400255.1). NCBI lineage: Eukaryota > Metazoa > Chordata > Aves > Passeriformes > Sittidae > Sitta > Sitta europaea. The sequence continues at coordinate 54,542 of VXBS01004382.1, read as the reverse complement.
CTGTATTGTATTAAAGACTAACAGAATCTCCAAGATGTTTGGAAATATAATAAGCTCATTCATGGGCTGCTCATACCTTGATTTTCTCTCCCCTCACCCCAGTCTGCAATATGGAGAGTGGTTAATTTTTACCCTGCCATGCTTCATGAAAGTGGTGCAATAAAATAGCTGCAGGGTTGGGTTTCTCCCTGTTTGCCCCATTCCACACAGTTGTGCGAAGCACAGAATGAACTGTTAAATGCAAACTGTAAAAATGAAGCTGTAAGAATGCCTTTGGACAGCTAAAGCTGCAGTGCTGACTGATCCTTCTCGTTTGCAGGGACAACCTGATGACAGATGTGTACGGTGCTAACCTGTACAACCGCTACCTGGAGCGCTCCAGCACAGCTTCCAAATCCCGCCTCCAGGCCAAGGTCTCTGGAGCCAGGGGCTCTGCCACGCTGTCTCAGGATGATGAGGGGGGTCTCAGCTGGGAGAAGGAGCTGGCATCTGCAGCTGCTGCCCGCTGCAGGTCCGTGCTGGTCTGCACTGGGGTGTACAGCCCCCACTCCGAGGTGCCCCTGGACAGCAGGGACAGCGTGGCTGACAGCGTGTTCCACGGCCACAGGGATTTCAGCTTCGACCCTGCTTTGGTGGAGCCTGATCACATCGTGCCAGACGTGGATGCTGCTGTAGACCTGGTCTTCCAGCTGGAGAACTTTGCACCTAATTGAGGTGACATGGTTTCTTAAGGACTGCCTAAGGGTGCTGTGCTTCCCTTCCCCAGAACACACTGTGCTTTACAAGAGTGCCACAAACTGCTGCCTTCTGTTTTTTAACCTCTCAATTAATACAGTCTTCTTTTAGAGATGCTTACTAGTAGTACACCTGTGTGTGTTTAATTAAGTATCAACAATGCTTTTTATAGTGCTTCTAAATACGTAGTTTCTGGGTGAGTTGCCCTTTATTGTCTCCCTCTTTGTTATGTTAGGTACTTTAATAGCAATATTTATAGTAGCCCATTCATGTACTGGTACTTCAATCCCTCCATGACAGTACCTCCTTTTGTTTGCTGGAAGATTGAGCTTTTGGGGATCTTGAGGATATCAGGTTGTGGTGCTGGGGTCACTCAGTCCATTCCACATGGGCTGGTGCAGAGCACAACATGTATTACTGCCTGGCATTCTGTGAGTTCTGAATGCTCCCTTCAGTCAGAGTGGAGTTCAGTCTGTTCCACTTTGGACTTGCTCTCATCTAACCTGCTGCTACCTTTCCTCATGTCTGTTTTCCCATGCCCCTGGAGTTTTATTGCTTCTCTCTGCTGTGTGAAGCCTTAACAGTGTTGGAACTCCATAGTCCTGGAAGGGAAGCAGCAGACCTGGGTGCTTTTGTGGCCTTTTTGCTCTTTGCCTAATTTCTCTGGACTTTTTTTCTGGTTTTTTGGTTTTTTTTGTTTTGGTTTTTTTTTTTTGGTTGGTTGTGGGGGTTTGCATTTAGAATCTCAAAAAGCTTTAGCAGTTTTCTTTCATGTGTTTCTGTAAGTTGGGACTTTACCACTGAATCAGTGACTACTGCTCGGCCAAAAAGTGCCTCCTAATTTACTTGAAGCCTCATATCACTGTGGTAATTAAATGCCCTTTAATGTAATATATTGCATCTCATGTCAATGTTATGTGTTGTTTGGTTCCTGGATTTCATAGCTGTTCGTTTAAAAAGAAAAAGTAATTTATTTTTTGTTATTTTTATAAAATACTTCCAAAGTTTTCATCCCAAATACGTCTTTGAAAATATTGCTGTTATTTGTTATAACACAGTATGTGTTGTACTTGTGACATAAGCCAGTTATGGGAAAACATAAGCCCAATTAATTCTTTTAAAACCAAAGTCAACTTACACACAAAGATCAATTCACAGTAGGGACTAGTCAGGTTTTTAGGTTTGTTTTTTTTTAGCGCTTTCCTTTTCAGGTTAGAAATCATACAAGCAAAAGCTTGGGTGTTTATTTCTCCCAGGTTCTTGCAGGGCTGGCAGAATGATTTCCTGGCCAAAACCTTCACTGTTCATTATCCCAACAACAACTCTGAGAGCTCAGAGCTGCTGTGCAGTCAGATTTTGCTGTTGTGTTTCCTCTGTCTGCACTGTGATCCCCTCTGCACTGGCAGGATTGTTGATTCATCTCTTGTCATGTTCCCTAAGTACCTTTCAGTGTCCTGCTGGATCCACTGTAAGGACACTGCTTATTTCCTGCTTCTTCACTGGAAAAGTATTTACAGCAGCACATTCTTGCCTTTTTATTGGTGCAATAAACAGATATCTACCTGTTTCTTTAGCACTTACCTGTAATAGACCAAGTATTTGCAAAGAATGCCAAATCTGAGATTGTAATTTTGTAAGGTCAGGATGGAGTCTCTTTGTTTCAGTACTGAAGCATGCTGCACAACTCTCTAACTTAACCAGAATCCATGAAGCAAGGAATAAAAATGTTGGCAGTGGCTGAAGGACAAAAAAATCTTCTGTTTGTTTCTCCTTTTTTTCTCTACAATGTGGATGAACACTTCAAAAGGTTCATGAAGGAACTGTATATAGACCTCTTAAACCTCCCCCCTCATGGAAACTTTAACAGAAAATGTGTTTGTAGGAAAGGAAGACAATCCCTTTTTCTCTGTCACATCACCAGCAGACTCTAACCCCCTTGCCCCCAGAGCAGCCCTCCAAGCCTCAGGCTGTCCCAGATTCTCCAGCTCCATGGACTGAGCTCCAGCTTGGTGAGTGGCACTTTGGGCTTGGCAGACCCTCAAAATCCCAAATGCTGAAAAAACAGCAGAAGAAGGAAATCAAGGGAATGAGGAGTAGTGCCCTGGATAACACTACACCCAGAAGGCAGTTGCCAAAAGAGGTGGGAATGTCTTTGCATCAGTGTAAAGGGGAGAAGCTGGGATTACAGGAGTTTCTCTGGGTCTCAGCAGTGTGCCTGGATGCTCTGTAACTTGAGCAGAAATGGGTACTAAGAGGTATCACAGCATATCTCACACAGTCTGTATGAAAATCTTTTGTCTAGACAAGGATGAATTCCTGGGTGATGAAATACATCCTGTTTTCAACATTGACAGAAAGAGGCTGCACACACAAAGCTTTCAGAGAAGTGTTTCTGTGGTCACTTCTGTGAATAAAACAGATGAGTGCATATTCCAAATAGCACAGGTGGGTTTGCTCTGTGTCAAGATTGGTTTAATTTGTCTCATTCAGACCACCTGGGACTCAGCTGGTCTTAATTAAAAGTTCTCCTCCTTGCATGGTGCTGGTCTTGTGTGCCCAGCTCAGAGTCCAGTACTGGAATCTGGGATCATGCCAAAGATGCTTTACAGTTTAACACCCAGCAGGCTGTTAATTATTTAATTATTGGTTTATTTATTGACCTTTTCCTGAAGCAAGATCAGCACCTGTTGTAAGAAATCTCAAAATCAGATTTTTCAATAGGAATTGGGCCCATGTCTTGTTTTATGGAATTGTATCTGGGAAAATGCTTTCTGCTAGTTTAACAGCTAACTTCCTACCCATAGATGGGGAGAAAAATATTCAGTGAACGTAAACTATAAAAAATAGATTTTTTTTGCAGGTACAAGCTACATAATGAAAGGTCAGTTCACCACAGCAAATGAAAAATGGTTGTAATTATGTGTAGATTTCTTGTATCCAAACTATTTCACATTCTTAGAGAATTCCAGGGAGAGTTCCCTGAAGAGGGAAATAATTTCTAAGTGTTCATCACATGCACTTATAATAACAAGCCATTAAAAGGGAAAAGCTGGGGTTTTTTCCCCACACAGATTTAGAAACTGCAGTATAAATGTGTAGAGCACAGGAGAAAATCCAGGTCAGTGCCTGGCAGAGCAGGGAGATGCTATTCCTGACACCTGCACCATTTCCCTCTCACACCCATGCAGCCACAAGGGTTCAGAAGTAAAAATGAGTCCTTAGAGAGAATCCAGGGACAAACTCAGCTCCACCCAGCACTGCCAGACCCAGCCCTAGAGCCTGGCCAACACTGCCAGCTCCTCTCTGCAGCAGCAGACAATGCAAACCAAGTAATTCAATATTTGGCCCCTGTGGATCACAAATACCCACCTGCTGACGCTCAAATTCAAGAGCCAAACCAGAAGAGAGGGGTGTTGCTTTGTTTAATTTACAGCACTTCAGTAAAATCCAGGATCTGAACGTTCCCTTGGGGAGGTACAGTTGTAACAGCATTGTTCACACTTAATTGCAAGCACTGAAAAAGTTATTTGCACTTCTCCAACACTGAGCATTTTGGGTTTCATTCTTCATCCTTCAGACAGCTCTGCTGGAGAGGTGGCTAACTGGGAACAATTGAAAGTGCATGCACTTCTGGAAGTGATGGACAGCTGGGAGGATAAGAGGAAGTTAGTTCAGCACCATTTGTTTAATTAAGGGTACATGAGGTCATCTCTTATGTAAAAGCAGACCATATATCACTGTAGGACAGGATACATAGTTTTTTAAAATTAATTTTGTTTCTGATCATATACCACAACAAGGAACATGCATAAAATAACAACAAAAGGTATTCATTGCCAAATGTTTACTTTAATTAAACCTTTTTAATGATACACAGTACATTGTCTCCACTACTTTGCTAAAATTCACAACAAAAGCAGGTTTCATGTTTAAAAATACTTTTCATAATAAATTCATAAATAGATGAAGGTAAAGTATAAAAAATTACCATAGTATGCAAGCTTGCTCCCTTGTCTCCTCATATTCCAAATCATTTAGTCAGTATTGTGATAAGAAAGTTTAAAATCAAAATAGTTGCTGATGATTAGAAATGTACAGCTTGCATCACTTGAAGAAACCTTGAAAAGCAACAGATTTGTCCTAGAAAATGCAGAACCATTTTAACACTGTTATCACCCAAACCCCTCAAAATAATTTTGGAATGCAGTGAATGAATTCAATATGAATTAGAGATTTTTACCTTCCCCCCAGGAGGTGTGTGTGAGCCAGACTGGCTGGGATGCTGCTGCTCTGGAGCTGTGGGGATTTCACCTGTCAGATCTCAGCGAGTGAGGCACAGAGGGAAAAGCTGGCTGACACATCTGCCTGCCAGAAATCTAAACCAGAGATCTTCAAACACAGTTACAAAGAACTAAATCCACCTTCTGCTCAGGACATGCCTGCATCTATTTGCTGTCTGCCAGGCAGGACAGGGTGTGGTGTCCCCAGGGGCCTCCCCTGCTTTGGGAATGGTTTTTGTGTCTCATTCCAACACAGCTCTCTGGGAACCCCTGATACTGCACCACCAAACCCTATCAGCAAAGTTAGTCTCCTCACCAATATTATCACTCTCTTAAGAAAGCATTTATTTTATCAAGTATCAAACTACTTTTCACACTTTATCTATTTTAATATCACTTATAAAGGGAAAAATCTTACTTATGCACAGCACTGAAATAGGAAAGGAACATGAAAAATGCAGAATAATCAGGATGCTCTGCCTTTCACATTAATGATTTTTTTTTCTCTGATAACTATTTCCCTTTAGTGCAAAACCACTTTCACACAAGTTTTGTGCTTTATTTGCAATGGTACTGAGATGCTTTTGAAGACATTGGGAGGCATCTGTCTGCAGCTTTCATGTCGGTGTAAATTCAGCCCTTGGCTCTCTTTTAAAAAATGTCTCCAACTTTTCAAGACAAGTTTGCATGCTGTGTGCAAAGGACAATCTTCCAAGCCCTTGTTTCCACATATGATAGTCTAGGCCCCCAAAACGAGCAAGAGCCCCACTTTGGGTGAAGTTCTTGGAAATCTATCACTACTAGCTAATAGGAAAGCTATTAGTGGTTTTAGCTGGGCTTCACTTAGATTTTTCCCCCTGAAAAATCTGCTTTCCAGTACAGTGAGAGTAAGAAACTCATCAGGACTTCTCCTCTGGTCTTAGGTATTCTTATTTTTCTCAAATTTTGTTTAGCAAAGCAAAGGTTAGCAGGTTTCTGGGCTGACATTTATTTGGTTTTACATTTACATCATTATAAATATTTGTACCAGTTCCATCCATGATGATGGACTGATGTGAAACTAGAGATAAAATTAGCTTAAGATCAATACAAAGGGTAACAAAATCTCCTGGGAACCACATTCTGCTGATTATTTGATTTGAGTATTTGCCTCTGCATTCCACTCCCAAGTGCTACAAGGCAGAGATCAATGTCCCTCCTGTGCTTTTGTAATATTTTTGCACACTTTGGTACTGCCAAAAAGAAATGATAAATACTAATGCAAATACATGATCAGCCAAGGGGATCTGCTTAAAAGCAATTACTGCACCATAGTCTTGTTAATGTTCAACTGGCAGTAAACAGATTTCTTGGCAAATGTTTATGCTGTGAACTCTGAACAAGCACTACTGAATTATTCACTTGATGTACATCAGTGGCCATTTATACCCTGAGAGCTGGAAAACTCAGGGGTTTACCCATAAATCACAGTTTTGCTCCTCACTCTCTTCACCCAGGTGTCCTTTTGGTTTCAATAGGACTAATGGAGCTAAACCAACAATCATCCTACTGCCTGAATTCCATAGCTGTGTGCAAGTCCCACCTTTGATAAAATCCTCAGCAGGGCAGTGAGCAAAGGAAGGGTTTGGTAATCAAAACAATTACTGACAGCCCAAGCACCACCAGCTGCTAACCTAAAAAATAATCCAAATCTTCAGGATTCTTCTTTAAAAAACCCAAAACAAATAAACCAGGTCTTCTTCTATTTCTTTTGCTCAGTTAAGAGGGCACACATACTTGTACTCCACTTGTTACAACACAGAAGAGCCAAAATACAAAACTGATTTAAAGCATGGTTTTAGTTTTCTGCAGGAAACTGAGAACTCATTGGAATTGGTGCCTTCATTTAAAGCACAGCGCACAAATCACTGCTGCAGTATTGCACATTTTCTGATTGCACCAGACTGACCTGCAGACAGAGCCTCACCCTTCAAGCCTAGTTTAAGAGATACACCCAGGCAAATTGTAATGAGAAGTGTAGTGCCTGGTCTAATTCTACTTACTGACTAAACAAACCTCAAAAACAAAGACAATGGATCAGTAATTCCTCCATTTTTCATTACTGTAAAAACACAATCATTCACTGGCTGCACTGGAAGCAGGATTATTTATGTTCATTTTGCTTCTTGTTCCAGTTTTACCATGAGTTACTACGTAAACTATGGATTTGGGTCTGAGAAGTAGCAATACTGTTCTTAAATGCACGTGGGCTTTTCTCAGCATTAAATAATTTGGCACTAATGCTGCAGGTAGTGGGGGGCTGAGCTCATCTGGGGGTCCCTGTTCAAGCAGAACTGCAAGACCATGACCTGCAGACACAAACTGTAATGGGGCAGGACAGAAAGCCAAATGTTTGCATTCTGTACCTCAAGCATCTCACCAGGAGGAAAAGCACTCACCAGCACTGAGTGACAGCTTGGACTGTCTTCACAGTTCCACTGAGAGCAGAATATGGGAATACACCAACAACTCTAGGGTTTGGGAAATTCCCATCTTCATTCCCATTCCCAATTTCAAATCCCCAAATGTCTAGCTGGACATTTATTGCCTACTGTCTTTGGAAGTAGAAATATCCTGGAAAACTATCCAAAAATACTGCCAAGTACTGCAGCTCAGTCTGCCCTTCTGTAGAAAATATCAGAATTCTGAAAACTATACTAGCTGAAAAATTTAAGGCCTTTTCATTCTCACAGCTATAAAATTTGAAAACTAACCCCTTAGATAGAAGCAAACAGGCTACAAAGCACACATTACTCCCCAATTATCTACCTCACAGTTAAGAAAAACAGAAAGAGAATGGTTTAATATTTGCTACAGGAAGATGAATAGTATTAAAATTGGTATCCATTAGCCCTTTCCTAAATCTTCCTAATTGTCATGACACTGGATATGTTGGATGACTAAACTGGTGCAGCCCTAGTAGCAAAACAATTCAAGTCCTTTTTGATCTGATTTTTCAAAGAGACAAGTGACTTCAAATGGGTGCTTTTTGAAAAGTAAGCTCCTTCCAATCACCAGGACTGCAGAAATCACTTGCCATCTCTGAACACTTCTGCTTTATCTGCAGAGCTAAAAATATTGCTGCTCCTCTCTCTTTGCAAACCCACTTTTGTAAGGTGCCTGAGAGTGTAAATGCAGAGGAATCCATCAGCTACAAGACACTCTACAGAGCTGCATCTGAAAGAACTGGATTATGAAGTCTATTTTACTTTATGTAGACTTTTGATCCACTGTGAACCATTTTTCCTGCTGAGTGTTTTAAAGAAATGAAAAGCAACTGGAAACTTGTGACAGGGAGAGGGGAACATTTGGGTACAAAGCTGGGAGGAAATCACCCAAAAAGACACTGGTTTCTCACAACCAAGAAGTTGCAATCATGCAGATCTCAGCTATTCTGAGGTCTTCTTTCCCATTATATGCCCATGCAGTATTTAAAGAGATGGCTTAAAAAACAAAACCAATAAAAAAAATCAAATCCACTTATGCACTCTGGCAACAGAACATCAAATGTTTGACCAGAATGAACCTGTGTTTGACCATTAGGCACATGGCAAGAGATCTTTGCTACAGTCAGTTCAAGGTTTCTCCAGGTCCTGTTTCCACTGGTGCAGGTCTTGAGTTGTGGAATGAAATGATGAGACCTGAGGGCAAAATCTCAGTGATGCTTCCACTTGGAAAAAGGAGCTACCACTGTGCAAACAGGCAAATGAAATGCATCAATCACCACCCTGGTCCAGCCCTGCTTGTGATAGTGCCCGGGCTGGTTTTGCTTTCTGTTAAAACACTAACTTCAAATGATAACAAAACCTGAGAGAAGCTCCCCCACCTGGGCCTGTTCCAACAGCAACTAGCAATTCAGATGCCCTAGGCCAGGTGACTGCTACTTGGTCCTGCAATTAAAAGCTTCAAATACCATTATCAAAGACACTGACACTTTCTGGTCACTAGTGGAGTGCTGAGGATTTGAAGAGACACTGTCAAGATTGCCTATTCCAAAAGTGACCTCCTTTGCCACCAGTCCCATGCTAAATGCTCAGACCTTTGGGTTCACATCAGTCTCCTCCCTAACCAAATGTCTTCCCACCCCAAAATACCAAGTTCAAGATCATTTCCTCCATTTTTGTAACTCATATGAAGGTTACAGAAAATAAAATGGTGGGGACAAATGTTAACTAAGTTTTTCAGAGGGTTTGACTTTTAGGACTACCTCTCCAAAGTCCCTTTTAAAAAATAAGACACTGAAGCAAACAGGATTGTGTCTAACTTCTACAAAATTGCTGGTTTCACAGGAGGAGGAGGAGGAGAAGAATATGGCTACCATGCTACTCAGCATTAGGGTGAAGCACCATCTAAATTCCAGTAAAGTTAGGGATATCAGCTAGCTCTTATCAGCAACCACACCCCCAGCCTTCCACAACATCCTTGCTGTCCAGCTTGATGCTGTCAGTGCTCTTCTCACTGAACATGGGCCCCCCATGCCTCATCATCAGCTCTGTGGCCATCTTCACAAAAGCCTCCTCCACGTTGCTGGAGTCCTTGGCAGAGGTCTCTATGGCACAGATGATGTTGTCGTAGTGTTCAGCCAGGCTCTGAGCTTCTTCCAGCTGAACCTCTCTAAGGTCACTTAGGTCAGACTTGTTTCCTGGAAGGAAAGGAAACAACAGAGTGATTTGTAAGAGCTGTGTGTGTCACAGGAAGGGTCTGGCAGGAGGTTCTCGGGTTGCCCAAGGAAGCTGAAGAATTTCCATTCTGTAGATTTTCAAAATGTGACTGAAAAGGCCCTGACCAACCTGACCCTGGCCTTGCTCCCAGCAGAAGGCTGGACTGGATAATCTCCCTAGCCCTTTCCAACTTCTATTTCTGTCTTACCCATAAAGAACAGAAGAAGTAACTGAGGAGTGGTGGCTGTAGACCCTAACAGAAGAGAAATTGAAGTTAAAACCACAGCAGCTGTCTGCTGATTCCTAGGGAAATCTAGAATGGTACTGCTCTTGTATTAGCAGCTCTACAGGCCCCAAGAGCCCCATCTGAGTCCAAAACACCTGGGCTGGAAAGCAGAACTTCCAGCAAAGAACTGAGAAACTCTGATTGCCTCAAAGTCCCTCCAAAACTCCCTGCCTGCTGAAATGTGTGTGTGTTCCAACTCACCAAAACATATCAGCTTGCTAGGATGGAAACCTAAAGATCTTTATGATGGAATGGAAAGGAAAAGGAAAGGAAAAGGAAAGGAAAAGGAAAGGAAAAGGAAAGGAAAAGGAAAGGAAAAGGAAAGGAAAAGAAAAGGAAA
>VXBS01004382.1:0-34481 GCA_013400255.1 Sitta europaea | reverse complement strand
GGCTCCGAGTAGGGGTCGGTCACTGCCCCGGGCATACCCGGACCGGCAGCGCCGAGCGGGGGTCGGTCACCGTGCGGGGTCGGTCACCGAGCGGGGTCGGTCACTATGCGGGGGTCGGTCACTGTGCGGGTCGGTCACCGAGCGGGGTCGGTCACTGATCAGGGGTCGGTCACCGAGCGGGGTCGGTCACCGATCAGAGGTCGGTCACTCCCGGGCACACCGGCCCGGCGCAGGTGCCCCGAGCGGCGGTCCAGCCGGCCCAGCCCGTCCCTCCGACAGCGGTAGCGGTTCTGGCGGTGCTGATGGGCACAGTGCGCTGCCGGTGCTCGTCCGCGCCCCGCTGGAGCGGCACATTTCGGTGCGGTGCTTGGCTGCTTTTGTGCATTCCTGTCACAGAAATAAACAGGCGCAGTCGCCACTCAGCCTTCCGGGAAGTGCCGCTGGCTTGCCTGGCTGGCTTCTCTCTCTCGGGTCTGGGCCGGCTGTGGTTCGTTTCCAAGGCTCAGGGGCTCAGGGTTGTGGGTTTTTGCCTTTGCGAGGTCCTGTGCTGCTGAGAGACAGCTCTAGAGCTGTGAACACCCGGCTGCGGGTCTGACATGTGCACAGGAATGTGTGTGCCTATTACAGCACAAACTGGTTCTGTGTATTAAGATAAATGTATCTCAAGAGTCCGATATTGTTTAAATTGCTATTTAGGTTATCTACGAAGCAAAGTGCTCTTTAACAGGTACTCTCCTTTAGGTTACATGGAAAATCAAGATGCTAATAAAAATCAGCTTTACTAATCGAATACATTGACGAGCACATTTCGTCATTCTGTTCTTTGTACCAAAGATCAGCTGAATTCCATCCTCATCGTTTCAGGTTATAAAATTGTGAAACTGTTTTATGGCAAAGAGTGCGAGTTAAATTGTCCTGTAGGTAGTTGTGCAGGAGGAGAGCAACCTGATTATCTCTGAGCCAGCACAGCCAACCAGGCCAGCTTGGCTTGAACTGCCTCTGAAATCAATCTGTGTTTGGGTGGCTCCGTGATTATTCCTTTCCAGGTCTGGATATATATTTTTGATGATCCATGGTTACCCTCAAGCCAAGAGCAGAGGTTGAGTACTCGGTCAGGCTGGACCAAAGGCTTTCTGTTCCTGCAACTCTGAATTGAGCTGGACACTGCACCCTTGGATATCGATCAGCCAGGACAGAAATATAATAAAGAGATAATAAAACATCACTGTGTGTATGCTTTCATGCTAATTGTATTTTCAGAGCTGAGAAAAACAGGTTAGTTAGGAGGAAGTTTTGCTAGAGATGTCAGTCTTTAATATTTATAATTGATTGTATCTCATAATTTTAATGGAAAACTAAAGGTTCTACTTCTGTGAAGATAATTATAAATCAGGTATTTCATTATCCTTGCTAGAGATCATTGCAAAAGTTTTCCTAATAGCTATTATTGTTGCTGCTTGTCATCAGGAGCCTATAACTGCTTTTAAAATAAAGAATTCCTCAAACAAAACCCACAAATTGTCACATTATATTGTTAGGCTTATGTGAGGGATCTGTAATGAGCTCTCATATTGTGAAAGCTGTAAGTAGTGATTTGAGTGTTAAAATATTTGATTTTCTTTTAGTAATCCATCAGGGTTAACACCTTTTCCCTGCAAAGATCAGGAAAAACAAAATGGGTTTGAGTCAATTCCAAATTGTGTCCGGCTGCATTTGAGAGTGATTCATCAGAGAAGAGCAGAGAGTGCTGGAAACACTCTATAGTATCTCTTAGCTGGTACTGCTGTAGTAGTACTTAGGAAAAGTGCCAAAATCCAGAAACCCCCTAAACTGGCCTTGGTCACAGTTTCCTGGTCTCTCCATTCCTCAGGGAAGTGACATTTCAACTCCACCAAACTGAGCTGCAGTTCCCTGGGTGCAGGTGGAAGGTTGTTGGCAATTTCCACATTGGATTTGGGGGTAAGACTGGGTTATGTTCCAAAGCAGCTGCTGGAGACTTGAAGTTAAGAAGGAAAATAATTAAGTTCTGACCTTCTAAAATAAACGTTTACAGTGATCTCATATGAAACAGAAAAAGCACAAGGAAGATCCTAAAATGTGTTCCCTGCTCTCCTGCAGCACTGGAGAAGGAGCTGGGGCAGGGCTTCCAGGTAAGTTCTCTAACTGTGAGGACACTGAATTTACTGAATTCTCTGCAGTAGCAAGAATTCAGTCCCAGTGACTTCCAGTGGGGATGTAAAACAACCACCAAAATTGTTCATGAAAACCAAGATGACTTGAGTTATGGCTTGGTGGGCACAATGTTTATTTATACTGTGTTTCAAGAGAAATTTTCCAGCAAATTTCAACATTTTGTATTTACAATGCAGGCATGTTATAATGCTCTCTTTGTGGTACAGCCTTTTCCTGGTTAGATTTTGGTTAAGAGAATGTTTAAGCAGCTGTAGTTCTTGATATGATTTTATAGCCTGCTGATTTTACATCTGAGTCAGCTGGAATGGACTGAGTTCTTTCAGACAACAAAAGTAATTTGTTGGGATATATTGTAATTACTTCTTAAAGAGAGCTATTCATTAAATATTTAAAAATCACTTTTTATAATAAATATAATACATGTGAAGTAACTACTTATTTGTTTTTGGTTTTTTTTTAAGCAATAAAAGTGTGTCCCCATACTCAGCATTACCTGACATAGCCCCATAGATTTGATGCATAAATTCTTACTCATGTATATTAAATCATACGTGCTCTGTGACTCTTGAGTTTCTGAAAGCAAACTGCTCTTGTTCCAATCTTATGGTATTTTTAAAATTTTGAGCTTTCCTTCTTGAGGAGAATATCTGAGTGTTTATGTTCACAGGAGAGACAACGTTTTGTCCTTTCTGTGGATGGGGTGTGGAGCTTTTAACTTGCAAAGGGCTGACACAAATGGATGGTGTTTTGAAGCCCATCACCAGTGAACAAATTTTCCTGCTGCACAGGAATTCCTGCTGGCAGCCTCTGTCTGTGTTGTGTGTGAGCAGGAATTGGGGAGCAGCACATGAATAGAGATGCTCTTTAGGGAAAGGGTAAGGATTTTGTGTAATTGGGAAGTCCCACGTTGTTACAGAGGGGTTTTCCTTCTGTGCTCTTTTCCACTCTCAACCCTTCTGAGCAGCAGTGGTCCCAGCACTTGGAGGACTCCTGGAATCTCAGAAAGTCATGTCACTTAAACCAATTCGAGCAGAAATTTTGCCTCTGCCTGATGTCTTNCAAAAATTTTGCCTTTGCCTTGTTTTTTTTTTTTTTTTTTTTTTTTTTTTGATGCAGCACAGGTGGCAGCAGAACCATCAAGTTACAAGAAAATTACTGACAAATAAACAGGGATGAATTCAGTGTCAGAAACTTCTCCAGCCAGGGATTTGTATTTCTAAGCCTGCAGAGCCTACCCTTGCCATGAGAAAAACTGAAAGTGTCTCCCTCGTGGTGACTCCTAGCAATGAAATGGTTTCTGTTCTGCAGCTGCTCAGCAAAGTGCGTGGCTTTGTCATGTGTGATGTGTTCCTCACCCTGCGCGGGCGCCGCCTTTGTTACCGGTCAAGTTCCAGAACAAGCTGGGAGGAACAAAAAAATTGTGATTGTATTCATGAAGTTAGGCATTTTGAATGTTAGAAACCATCAGCTATCTCCAGCTCCTTTCAGATGACTCAGTTGTGGAGACTGGCCTGTTTGTCATGTGAAATGCTGTATTCATATACACAGCTTCATCATCTTCTGAATGAATGAATGAAGTGCAAATCCTCCTCTGCTTGGCTTTTATCATTCTTAGTCACCCATCCTCTGCTTGGCTTTTGTCATTCTTAGTCACCCATCCTTTTTTCCTTGTCTGTGCTCTATAGAAGATGAGAGGCAGTCATTGCCCGGGTTTTATCTCCCAGGACCACACACACCACTTCAGGGCCACGCCAATTACAGAACTGATTTCTTAAACCAGCTGGTAATCAGCCTCAGACACTGAAGAGTGGCTGATGACTCTAAACCCCTCGATTTCTTTGGCCAACCCTCACAGCCAGTCCCCTCTTTTTGGGTACCCGTGCAGTTCCCTGAGCTCCTTGGTTGGAGCTGCACCTTCAGGAGTGCAGGGTCAGGGAGTTTTTGGGTGCCTTTAGCAGCATTTGCACCCAGCAGGATTCCTGCCTGGCATTTCCAGTGCAGCCAGTCCCACAGAGCAGCAGGGTGCCCATGAACTGGGATTTACCAGCTGGCCTGAGGCTGCCTGTCCATGAAATACTGCACAAGGTACTAAAGACTCAGTAAAGAAACACCTGGAAATCTGCAGCCTTTGCTGGCTCTTTATTCTTTTTGTCTGACATCCTAAAATCAGGGCTTTCATTCTCCTTGTGTCTGTTTGGGATCCCCTGATACTGTCACATTAGTTGGATTTTTTGATGGTAAATTTTCCCTGCTGCAGATTGCTGAGGGAACTCAAGTTGTTTTAATATATTTGGGCCTCCTTTAAAAATTATGATGCTGCACATTAGTTAGGGAAGGGAATGGTAGGGAAAAAGACCCACAAAGGGATTTGATCTCATTATTTAGTTTTAGTTAACATACATTTTTTTCTTTTTTTGTTTTATTGCACTTTGATAGTGCAAAGTTGTTAGTCTGATTTGAATTTACATTAAAGTTAATCATCACTTTAGGAGAAGAGATGAAATAAAACCTTTGTCAAGTTTCAATATAAATATTGAACTGTGACTTTGAGAGTTGTAGTAGCAGAAAATTCCAGGCATGTCTAAAAATTATTAATCACAGTGAAGAAAAGAAATGGAGATTGTATTGCCCAGTGTCCAGAATTATAATAACTCCAGGTTTCTGCCAGTAGAAAACAATTTATATCTTGCCCTTTCTGACACTTCAGGACGGAAAACTTGTATGGAAACTCTGGGAAGAGCTGGCAGTAATTGGCAGCTGGTTTGGAAAATCTCAGCCCATCACTGAGGTCTTGGAAAGAGTGACAAACTTCAGGGAACTGCAGCGAATTTAGCAGCCACTAGGTGCCAATGTTGGTCCAGTTTCAGAGCAGTGGGATAAAGCAAAGGAATCCCTTCCGGGGCTCTGGGTTTTTGCTGGGCACAATTTGTGCACAATCTCCCCTTCAGGTTGTAATTGCTGCTGGTTTCATTTTTGTCTTTCCATAATCCAGCTTTTGATAAGTGCATCTGGACATTAAATTACTGGGGTTTGCAGTGTCCTTGCAAACTCAGGGAAATAAAAAATACCCTCAGGTATAACTGCTCTGCTTTCCTGAGGGCAGCCCTTGGTGGGGTGGCCACTTCCTCTGCTTTGCACTGCTGCAGAGGGGAGAGGCTTGCAAAGGTTGAGTTTAGTTGAGTGTGTCAGGTTCCAGAGTGCCCCTCTACGGCCAGAAGGGGCAATCTTTAATCCTTGTCAAAAAAAAATTATTAATTAAGAGGTAAAACACTTTCGGCCCCTAGAGAGGAAACAAGAAAGATGATTCAAGGAGAAAAGGGAGGGTGCAATCCATCCCTGCTGACTCTCCCTTCCCTGGAGATCAAGGTCTTTTAAGAAAGGGCTTTGTTTGAATTTTTTCCCTTTGGACTAAGACGAATGCTCTGTATTTCTGTAGCCCTATTCCTTAAGAGTATTCTGAGGGAAGAGGTTTCAATCCAAAAAATGGATTTTCCCAGGGAATGTCTTGGTGCAAACAGCACCATTGCATTTTAGTAACTCTAGATTGCTTGCTGGTCAGACAAGCCAAGCCAAATAAAATCTGAGCAAAATTCTGTCAGGCACATCCCATCTCCTTTCCTAAAATGCAGATGCTGAGTGAGGCAGTAGCTGTGACATCACTGGGATAAACATTGGGAAGTGCTGCTGGGGAAGGCACTGGAGAGGCCACGTCAGGAGCAGATTGCCCCTGGGAAGGAGCTCAGTATAAATAGCACCCATGTGGCCGTTATGCAACTGGAGCAGTTTGTTGTCACACACCAGTTATTGAGTGTAATCTGAATTTCATTAGAGTCAATGAAATGGCAAAATATTTACGTGGGTTCCAGCAACAGAGCTGCGTCACTCTGGGAAATTGTTTTGTGCTCTGGAGAGAAAAAGCAGTAAGATAAATAAACTTAGAATTACTAAGCATTACAGTAAACTTAGCACTATCAAAGGAGTCATTAGGTAGGAATTGTTAATATTTCAGTGCTGACATTTGTTGGCAGCAAAAGTAAAATCCTGTAATTCAGGTATAAATCATAACATGTGAGTGTGTGGACCTTAAGAATCCAGGAACAACAGCAGTTTTGTGAAGCCTCAAATTCTGCTTCAATAATTCCCCAAACAGTGCCTTTAAACATAAACCAGCATGAGAATGGATATGCATTGGCTAATTAATTTAGAGTACAGGAGTGACAGCATAGACCAGCCAGCCTGTTTCACTGCATTCTGCATGTATTTTGTACATTGAATTAGTGTTTAGTTCTTACAGTGTATGTTTATGAGTTCAAAAATAGAAGAAATTTCCTGTTCATCTGAGGGAGTCCCTATTTTTCCTTGTCCTATTAGGTTAGGAATAGTCTTGGTTTTCTGCTGTTTGAAACTTTTTCTTGTGTGAGTTCTTCTCTTTTTATTGGATGAGTTATTCTAGTAGTTTTTAATGCAGTTCCATATCTGGTCAGTGCAAGCAGGTGGTGTGCAACTAAAATGGAAAATTACTGTCATTATGTGACATATCTCTTGTGACATAGCTGGGGTTTAACTGAACAGAAAGACGTATTTTACTTTGTATTACTCCTTTTCTGTGTAGTTAAATTCTTTGAAAAGAAGCACTAAATCTGATTCCTTAAATGCACAGCTACTTAACCAAATGATAAAGACAGGACAAGCTGGTTAACTTGGCAATGTATTTTGTTCCTGAGACCAAAGCTGTGCTTAGTCTCTAGTATGAATTTAGTGTGAATTGATTTTATGTAGGTTGCTGAGCAAACCTTAGGACAGGTTTACAGTCAAAATCCTCTCAGGTTAGATATGAATGTGAGCCCATGGAGAGGGGTAAATTCAAACCTGCTTCCTTCACTCACTCACACTGAAGAGAAGACTGGCAGGACAGAAAAATGCCATGTATCCACCTCATGGAACTGCTCAGAGCTCCTGGGAAAGGCTGGGCTGATTCCCAAAGGGTGTGAAACTCCAGGGTGAAAAGAAAAGCTGTTTTCAGATGCTTCCTCTTTGCTTTGAGGGGAAAAAAAAAAAGCTATCGAGTGCACTTAGATCTCATGCATCATTTAACCTGCACCTGCAGGGGGTGGGCTTTGAAACGCATGAGAAATGTAGGTTCTTAAAATACCAGCATCCTTAGAACGTGGGTCAAGGGAGGAAATCATGCAAATTCAGTGACTCCACACCAGTGCTAGGTACTTTTTAGTGAAAATATTGCAATTTTACTCTGAATAAGCATCTCTTCTAAAATACATCACGGGCATGCACTTTAGCTTCTCTCTGGAAGCAGATGCTCCTGCCAGGGCAGGAGGGCTGGAGCTGGCTCTGTTCCCCAAGCCATGTAATTTCCTACACTGTCCAGGGGCCCAGCCCTCCCTGGCAGTGGCACTTGGAGTGCAGCTGCTGGCAGTGGCCACTGCCCTGTGCAGGCAGGAGGAAGGTATTTTCCATTAAAACCAAAAATAAGTTAAAAAAGCAGGCATATCAAGTGTCCATGGCAATGCCACTGTTTTTCCTACTTGCTTAGCTCCACCCTTGGCATCTTTTGGGCAGCTTCTCCCCAGGCTTCCCTGCTCCTGCTGTGCTTCCCCTGGAGCTCCAGTGACCTCAGCAGATGCTGCTGCTGCCCAAAGGCAATCATGCTGTTGCTTTCTTTCAGGATTTGGAAATCCTTCTGTCTGCTCTTATTCTGAAATAAGAGTAGAAGTGCTTCAATTCTTTCAGTTCTGGTGCAGAAAAGAGTGTTTGTAGCTGACTTCAGCAGTCAGCCCCAGAGTGGCTGCACCCAGAGGAGTGATGCAAAGCCAGACAGCTGGACTCCACAAGGCAGAGCCACTTTTACTGGGCAGAGCTGAGCTGTTTTATTCTGTGGGGCAGAGCTGAGCTGTTTTATTCCCTGGGGCAGAGCTGAGCTATTTTATTCTGTGGGGCAGAACTGAGCTGTTTTATTCTGTGGGGCAGAGCTGAGCTGGTTTCTTCCCTGGGGCAGAGCTGAGCTGTTTTATTCTGTGGGGCAGAGCTGAGCTGTTTTATTCCCTGGGGCAGAGCTGAGCTATTTTATTCTGTGGGGCAGAACTGAGCTGTTTTATTCTGTGGGGCAGAACTGAGCTGTTTTATTCCCTGGGCAGAGCTGAGCTGTTTTATTCCATGGGCAGAGCTGTTTTATTCCCTGGGCAGAACTGAGCTGTTTTATTCCTTGGGGCAGAGCTGAGCTGTTTTATTCCCCAGGGCAGGACTGAGCTGTTTTATTTCTTGGGGCAGAGCTGAGCTGTTTTATTCAGCCTGCTCTGAGCTGGGACAGGGTGGTTCTCAGGGAATGAGCTGCCCTGTGTTTTACAGAGCTCCAGAGGTGCCTGGCAGCACACTGTTCACAATAATCACGTTCTGTCAGGATGGAGGCCCTGTGGCACAAAGGAGAGTGGTGCTTTGTGCTGATGGAACCTTGCAAAACTGCTCTGGTGCATGAGCTCAAACAGACCTGGAGTAAACTCTGACTACAGCCTGGCAGAAAGCAAGCAGGAAGCTGGTCAGAAGTTGTTCAGCTTGAGCAATGCTGTTTGCTCCAGTGTTAACAAGATACAGAGAATTTATAGGCAAAAAGGTGATTCATATACCACGGCAGCTATCTAATAAATGAAAATGCAAATGTTCCTCATGTTAGCTTTCAGTCTACACAGAATTGCTGTTCACACAAACCTTCTCTGTGTGCTACAGTGGGGTTTTGGTCAATAATGCTGACTCTGATGACTTGTCCTGCCCAGTGTGGAAGCAAACCTCAAAACTTTTAATTTTATTTTATTTATTATCATCCCAGCAGTCACACCTGTGTTCCCAGACCATGAAGGCAGATGCAGCCACCAGTCTGGCCCTTGCAGGCAGGATGCAGTGACAGTTGCTGGGGTGTTCCAAACCCATTTTGGGAGTGCTGCCTGCGTGTTTCATTTTGATAGCTGACGGATTTTCCTGCCTTTGCACATTGTTAGCAACTGTGGTGTTATTTATGCAGTTTGATGGAGTGTGTGGTTTAAGCAGGACACAGTGGCTCTGCCAGATAAACACTGAGTGTTGCTTTTGAGCCCTCAGTTAGTTCCAGCTGTCCCCTTTGCAGAGGGTTTTTTTTTTTTTTCAGATAAAACCCAGATGGATGAAAAGTTACAAATAGAACACTGTTTTGGCAGAATGTGAACTACTGCCATGGAAGAGATTCCCTCCTCTTTCCTCTTATAAGGACAAAACTGTTCTCTCAATTATTTTTTTTTCCTGTATTCTGTGCATCTTATTTGATGTGTTGGTTGGTGTAAGCAGAAATGTTTGCAAATTGATAATTTAAAAAAATATTTGTTCTATTGAAGCTATGCAGTAAAGCAGTTTACTATTATATGCATATCTAGTTTATAGGCACAGAAGAGAGTGATAAGCTTTTAGTGTTAATGATTTATTTAATTTTGGGGAAACAAGAAATATCATGTAGGAAATTCCATGAGGGATGGCAGAGTGCATTTCTCCTGTAAAATTCTGCATTTGTACAGAATGGTGGTTGTCTTTTGAAAAATTGAAGAGCTCAATGCAGGGGAAATATTCTAAAATTATTTCCAGAGGACAAGTTCTGGAAGTATCTTAGAAATTTAATCAGAAGTGTTTAGAATTGTGAAAGAGACCAAATTTGGGTCAATATGAATGTTCAATAAACACCCATTATTTCAGTTTCACATGGAATGCTTTATTATTGTTCACCCTTCAGGAAACTCAATAAGGTTTAGAATTGTTTTGCTGATTATATTCTCATTGCCAGTCCATCTTTAACTGCATTCAATAAGGGATACATTCAGTGTCTGGTCAGTACAATCTCACTGGGTTTGGTGGCAGGAAGCTCCTGAACCAAGGAAGAGGTGGCTGAGTTTTTCTGCACACAGGAATGGTCCTACCCAGCCCACTGAGACACTGAGAGATGGCGATGGGTTACAAACTCAGAGCCTGAGTGAGAAAAGAGTTGTTATAACAATACCATTGGTGTTCATCTCCATATATTAAAAAGTGTAGGATGTGGGGATGTAATTCTTCTTTCTATAAGAGCTGAGAATTCAGTGGGAAAACGCTAAATTATACGATTTTAGAAAATGAGGGAACTGCTCTTCATATGAGTAGATGGCAGCAGGATGAAACTGGCCTGTCCAAACCTCACCAAGCTCCTTTTTGGACAAAAAAAATAAATCAAACTTGGCCGAGGACCCAGACTTTGAGCTTCTTTTAGCACTGACGATTCAAACCAGTGTTACCAGTGGACGAGTTCGAAGCTTCTCTCAGGCTGGTGGCAGGGAAGAGCTCACTGTACCTTGTGGGTTTTGGGGATGCTCCTCCTCAGCCGCCGGCCCCCGAGGCTGAGCTGGCAGACCAGCTTTTTGGAGAACTTCAGAGCCCACGCCACTAAAATAAGGGTAATTATCACTCCAGCAATTAAACCGAGGTCTCTCCAGAAGAGCTGGAGGCACGTGGCCGGGGGAAGCCTGGCACAGTTGCCCAGGTCACTGCCGGTGAGCTGCGCCAGCGATTTCATCCTCAGGTGAGCGGGGCTGGCGCACCTGAGCCGGGCGAGCGCGGGCGCGGACAGATCCTGCAGCCACAGCTTGAGGTACAGGATGCGGCAGTCGCAGTGCCAGGGGTTGTCCCAGGCCTGCAGCTCCCGCAGGTGTGCCAGGCTGTCCAGGGCCCCGGCGGGGATGGAGGCCAGGCTGTTGTTGTGCAGGTGCAGGCTGCGCGCCGGGCGCGGCAGCGCGGGCAGCCAGCGCAGCCCCCGAGAGCTGCAGTCCACAGCCGTGCCCTGCCCCTGCCCCACGGACCAGCAGCGGCACGGCGATGGGCAATGCTCCCCCAGCAGCACGGGCAGCAGCAGCAGGGCACAGCCCAGCACGGCCAGCAGCGCCATGGGCAGCCGCACGCACAAGGGAGCGCGGTCACCTGCAAGAGATGCATCAAAATCCGTGCTTGTAGAAATACGGTAAAGAGAATATCGAGGCACAGTTTAGAACATGTTGCAAAAAGCACCCGCGTTGTTGTAAATCTCACCCAGGGGTCAGGAAATTGGTTGCCTCACTAAATTGTAGCATACGCAGGTGTTCCTTGAATAGAAGTCCAAATTAGCAACTGAAGAGGGCAGCTCCTGGAAGCTGCTCAAGCTGTCATCGGCCAATAATGACCATGGATAGCCAAGACAGCTCAATTCCTGTAACTCACCTTGCATGTAAATGCCCTATTCCCGTAACCAGTAACCCGTATTTCAATTACCCGTAACCGTATTTCTGTAACCCGTAACCGTATTTCACATGTATCGGTTCCCAGGCACGGTATTTTTTGTCTCGAGATAGCTTTGTCCGTGCTGGAGACGGGATTTCTCCAACACCTGCACAGAGGACTACATGAATATTTGATTCTTTCCCGACACAAATTCTCACTACTCAGAGATAGAATTCTTCCAACACCGGACAGAGGATGAGGACTGCACGAATATTCGAAGAAAGATAAAGAAACAAAGGACACCTAGCCCCGGGCAAAAAAACCAGTCTATAACCACAGCTCACCAGAGGGACTTGGTGAACTCCACAGTTTTGATGCAAAAGGGGGTCAAAAGTGTGTTTCACCCAGCGTCGGGTCCCAGGTCCCACTCTGCCTCTTAGATTGTGGTTGGCAAAGATTGTATTTTGATTTGTGAAATAAAATCTATCTCCTTTTGTTTTTAATCTGGCTTTCTCAAATTATTGATTTGGCCTAATCTGGTTGTTTTATCTACAACATTACCCTTTATTGTAACCACAGCAGTTACCTCTCCCCCAGGTTCAGGTTTCTGGCATAAAATCTTTAGCTTCTGCATGTCCCACGGAGCCACCCTCCCCAGTTCAGCATGACTGCTGAAGATAGAGCACAGTTCTTCCCTTTCCTCTCTGGCTCATTGTTTTCCCTTCATAATTGTACAAAAAAATATTATTGGTCAAAATTCTGGGGCAGAATGTCACCAGGAGATGATGGCAAAAAACCAGTTTAGTTTTAGGCAAAGGTTTCTATTCTGCTTCCATATCTTCATAGATTTAGTGTTAAAATTGTGTGTTTAAACCAATTTTCAAAATGAAGCTTAAGGGATTAAATAATTGTAAATATCTGAAATCTTCTTTCTTTCTGAAGCTGAAATACTCATCTGAACCATTTCCTACATCTTTCTCAGTGAGTTATTCTGAGTATCTTTCCTCTGAATCCAGATACTCTTCCCTGATTTTTCAAGAAATTTGTCAGAGCTCTTTTCCCCAAAGCAAACATCTTAGAAGGACAGACTATGACAGCTGGCTAAAAAAAAAGTTAAGAGATATTTATGGAAAAGAAGATCTCATTTAATATAGAAACAACAAGGCACCCAAACTCAAAGAGAAACAAGATCTATGGCAAAAATGCAGAAGGGAGAGCTGGGGAGGTGCCTGGCTGGCACTTACCCTGTGTGGTCCCTCTGATCCCTTTCCCTCTGCCTGCTGCAGTGCTGGAGTGTGGATGGCAGTGCAGGCTGAGTGCCCAGAGAGTCCCCAGGGCAGTGTGGCAGGGAGGATGAGCTTTTTCCTGTGCAGATGGGGCAGCATCCCAGAGCAAGCTACTATTTATGGTTGTGCCATGGCATAAAGTGCTTGGGGTGGGTCTGGTGTTTGCCACAGACAAGAGGAAATGCTTCGGGATTTTTCTTTTATTCTTAATGTATTTTTCCTGCTGGGTCTGACAGTATCCGGAAAAACTCACCTGAAATTTGTGGGGGTTTTTCCCCTCCAAAAAATCTCCAGGTATAAAAGTTAGTTTGGGCCTGACCTGCTGACACACACAAGCCCCAGCAGATGAGGGAGATGAAGTTAGACCATGAAATGGAGTTTTTCTGTATTAGTCAGCCTGGTTTGTTTAATATCTGCCTTCTCACCTTTTCAATAATACTTTTATAAAAGCAAACCCTAACACCAAAATAACCATGATAGGCAGGTGACATAATTAAGGGATAGAGAAAGACAAGAGTGGAGAAAGGAAATATTAATGCCATTGAATTGAAATTGTGTTGAAACCACCCAGAATATAGTACTGAATTGGGTCAGCTGTGTTCAAAAACAATTACTCCAACTTGTGAAAGGAAGGTTTCTGAAACCTTCTGTGTGTATTTGGCTGCAAAGCCAGTAAATTTGGATCATACAAGTTTATAATGCACATGTATCTGTTCATCTAAAGACTGCCATGTCTGTGTAAAGGGAAGGCAAAACTAGGATTTACTTTTCACTTTTGATTGGGTGTGCAAAGGTTTGGATATGAGTTTTCCTTGGCTTTGATTACCAGCCAGAATCACACAAGAATTCCAATGGCAGCTGACATTTGGAAACCCAGCTGGTTGTGGGTCTGGGGTTCCATTCAGGGCAGTTATGTGTAGTGTTGTTTTGGGGACAGGCTTGGAGCTCTGTTCTGCTTTTGGAAATGAAGCCCAGGTGAGGTTTTAATGCTGCAGATGTACAGCAGAGCTGTGGTTTTTGAGCTGTCCTTTCTTGATAACAAGTTGTTCCTGTGAGGAAAGGAAATTTCTGGTGTATAAATTATCCTGGCAGCCATTCTTGTTGTCTAATTTTTACTTATTTTTAAAAAACTTTTCTTCATTAGGTCAAATGAGTTACCAGGAGCCAGAACTTTGTTAGGAACCTCCTTAAGAAAATAATTTATTTTGTATCTCTGCTCTTTAGCATCTGAAAAGGCAATTCAGACAGTGCCAGGGGGAAAAGAAAAAAAATACTTCAAAGCCCGTTTAAATTCTGATCTTTTCTATGGGATGAGGAGGATTCCTCTCTCGCTGGTGAGCAGCTCCTCTGCCTGTCAGGTGTTGGATGGCTGGACCCGTGAGTGGGCTGCTCCCTCCACCCTCGGGGTGGGGCCAGTGCCTTTGGGAAGCATCCCTGGATCATGGAACACCCATGGATCTCAGAGATGTCTGTGTGCCCCTGTGTCTGTGCTGGGTGTCCTCAGGAATGCTGCACAGAGCCAGAACTTCCTTCACACAATGAAATCCAGCGCTGGGTCCTTTAGCATTGGAACCAGTGCTGCACGTTTGGAATCCCCTGAAGCCACAGTCACACCTGCAAGGGCCTGAGCTGAGAGCTGTGGGGCTTCAGACACTCTTCAAAAATGGGTTTATTGCATGGAAGAAGTCACAGCAATCCTGGGCTGTGGGTTAAAGCCAGGCCTGGGAGCTGCCAGCTCCAGCCTCAGGCTGCCTGGAGCCCCCTCTGCTCTGTCACAATGCACTGGATATTTTATTATATATTAGATATTTTTCCTTGCTGAATATCTTAACAACCAATCACATCATACACAATCCCTTTACCATTACTTACAGCCCATCATAACTACTGATATCACCAGATTATGGCAGTAACTGACCTATCACATGAGTTAGGAAATTATATTTTAAGCTTAAAACTTGTTTTTCTGTTTTTCTGCAGTGGAAAATTCTTCTTACTTGGTCAAAACATGTTTTCTGTTTGCCTACACCTTTTGAGATTTATCTTTACTTGGTAAAAACATGCTTCTGTTTGTAGTTAACTTATCCTTTGTTCTTAGCCATAAAATCTCTTTCCAACTCATCTCAACCTCTGTTCAGTGACCACCTGCTCAGCAATCTTTATTTTCAGACATCTTTTGTTCTTCTCTATCAAAATCTGCTTTCATTTCCAGAGAACCTTCTGCTAAGCATTCCTATTTGTAAAAGTTCCCTGTTCATCTTTCATCCTGCCCAGCAGCATCCCGTGCTGTGCCCAGAGTCAGTCCCACGTTCCTCAGGAGTGCCCGGTGGTGGCAGAGGTGGCTGCTGGTGCTGAGTGCCCAGCCCTGACCCTGGCAGTGCCCAGCTCCCTGGGGAGCTCAGGGTGTGCAGGGAACACCTGGCAGAAGCACCAGGCACTTGCATTGCTGATTTTAGGGCTGTAGCTTTTTGTAGGCCAAATGAAGATTCTTCATTTAAGAGGATTTACTAAGAGCCAATTTGAAATAAAAAAAAAAATAAAATAGTTATAATCTGCTATAATCTTGTTAGGGTATGAAAGTATTTTTCTCCACAGAGAGAATCCATTTGAAGATTTTGTGAATGAGAGAGGCTCTGTCTCCTGGCAGTGGAGAGGGATTTCTGGACACTCTCATTTCCCCAAAACCCCTCTCTCCTCACCTCACCCCCTGAAAGCCCTTTTTCTCTGGGTCAGCTTTCTCTGGAGGCTTTGACTCCTCCAGTTGAGTTCTGTGGGGGCTGTGTCTGATTATTCAGGGAGGAAAAGGGCTGAGGGGAGATTACTGCTTTCCTTGTGGTTCAGAAGAAAAGCTGCAAGCTGGAGATAAATGTGCAGATCAAACGCTGACCTGCTGAGAGCAAATTCAGGCAGAAGATGCCATTATCTTTTCTGGTCACTTTTAAGGAGTTACAGTCATTTATTGCTGTCAGTGACCTGTTCTTGACCTAGAAAAGCAGAAGATTTCTCAGGCACTGTTTTCATCTCCAGTGCTGAAAAACCTGCCCACCTCACATTGCCAATGGACAGCTTCTCATTTAAAATCTGTCACCTTGATTAATTCTGTTCTTCTGAACTTTCAAATAGGTTGGTGAGAGCAGACAAACCAAAATATATCTTTGTAATTGGATGTGTGAGTCACTGGTAATTAATGAATTCTGCAAATAAGCAAGAAGAAGGATAAAAATCACAAAATTCATCCTCACATCAAGGAACATTGCTGACAGAAATGAATTAAAGCAAAACTGTTTCTCTCAAATCAGGAGCTATTGTTGCCTGAAGGCCAAAATATTCCTCTTACCTTCTTCACTCTGCAGAACTGCTGTCAAAGCCTTCTGAGTATTTCCACATAAGAGGACTCAGAGTTTCCTCCTGTCCATATTTTTTTCCAGCTGCACATTTATCGTGGTTTTGCCTGATGGGGTTTTGACTAATGTAGTTTTGCCTCTGTTGAATCAAAAATCCCATTTTCTCAGATTATTCCACAGACAGATAGAGACTTGTCATTTAGGAAATTCACCTCCTAAATTGTATTCCACCCATTTTATCAAGAAATTCTCCTCCCACCTGTTCTCATGAAGAACCTCCCTCTTTGCCGTTTTCCCCTCAGATTTTCACCCAGTGATTGCTTATTTTCCCACTAGGTGTCATCCAAGTTATTTCATTCTCAAATGTTGAGCATTCTCCCCGAATCGGCCCTTGAGCTATAATTTTTCATTTCAAAAGAGTTGCCTGAAAGAACGAAATATTGTGTTCTTTTTAGGATATTATTTTCCATTGTCTCCAAGATACAAATCCGAGGTACAAAGTGAGTGTATTTAGTGATCTGTCTAAATCAGAGGGCTAAAAACACGTTTGTGTTTTATGGAACTCGCAGGGTTTTGAGCCTGTTAATGAAAATATTCATGGTCAATTTGGATTTACATAGCCCTGGGCTGGGCAAACTGGAGGCTCTGTGCCCCTCTCTGCCTTGCTTGCTTTGCTCTAATGAAAAGCAGGTCTTTTTCTAGCTCTTTAAGCACAGTCACTGTCATTAAAAATACAATCCAGTGTCCCAGTCAGGCACAACACAACAGTGCATTTATGGGAATGTTTTATTTAGGATTGGGATTGAGCTGTCAGAGCAGATCTCCTGCTCTCGATTTTCCGTGTGTGCCTTTTATATTAAATTAAATTGCAATATTCACTCTGGGATTACCTGGGATTGGTCTAATGGAGGTTCAGTGCTTGGGCCAGGCTAAAGATAGCCCAAATCAGCCCCTCCTCCCCTGGTATAAATGGTTGCATGTGGTATCCTCAGTCCCAGATTACTTCACTGCTCTGTTCCAGCTGTTTGGGCTATTGTTTGTTGAATTCCCAGGGTGACAAAGAGCTATCCATGGATGTACCTTGTTCCTATGCTCTGCTAACTCTTCAGGCAAGCCTGCTAAAGGTGTTTAATCATCTTCACGGATTTATTGCATAACAGCCGGAGCAGGATGGTGAATGCACGAGATCGTTCAGCGCTGAGTGGTGTGGCACCTGTTTAAGGAGAGTGATGGCAAACAAAATCAGCTAAATCATCAGCTAAACCCTGCTCTTCTCTGCTTGAAGGGATGGAAATGTAGAAGGCAAGGCACTGAACTTTATGGGCACACTGAGCAGTTGTTCCTGGAGAGATCAATTAGATGTTAATTAGTGTCTGATGTAAAAGACTACATTGGGAAAGCCCAGCTGACGAGTTTACCGTGGGAACTCATTGTGCAATTACACTCACTGTCCATAATTGATAAAATGGTTATTTTTATACTGTCCTTTACAAAGCTATGACTTAATGGGTTTTGAAATAAACCAGCCAGTTCTGGGTATACATCCAGTGCTGAATTAATTTTCCCCAGTGAGAGCAGCTCCAGCCCCCCTGCTCCAGCCCCACTGCAGCTGTGTTTACACAGCTGGTGGGGCCCACCCTTGCAGATGTGGCCAGCTGTTTGCTGTGCACAGTGAGCTGCAGGAAAGTTTGCTCAGTTCACTCCTGGAGAGCCCCAGAAAGTCACTGCAGACAGCTGTGACCCCATCCTGCTGAATTCCTGCTGCCAGCAGCTGGATTGTCAGGAATGTTCCACCCACGAGGAGATGTCAGAGTGCAGAGCTGTCCTGGGGTGGGGAGCACAGTCCTAAGCAATTTCCAACTCTCCAACCACACCATGTTTGCTGCAGGATGTGAGATAACATTATTGCCAAGCCCAGTCTCCAGTTCTTGCATTGCATCCTCAAACCCTGATATTTGCATTTCAAAGCAATGTAGGGTATTTAATTTTTAAATATTTTTGATGGGCTCAATATTTTGAGCCATTAAAGCTCACATTTTGCAAGTCCTGCTCCTGGTCCTTAAGGCTGCAGATTGCTAATCAAAGCTGATCAAGTGCCTTGGGCTCTGAAAGAAATCCTTTATATAGTGTGACCTGTGATAAAATCTCAAGAGCCAAAAATGCTGCTTGCTAATCCTATTATTTCCTATCACTGAGTGCTGATATACAAACAATTTGGAGAGTCTGATCAAGCTGGCAGCTGAATTAATCACATGGTCACTTACAGCAGGGTATAAATAAGCAGCAGTTCCTCTGAGGAGGATTGTACATTCATTAAAAGGTGCTGCAAGCCTCTCCCTGCATTATCCAATTATCTCCTTGCCCTCATTTGGTGTCTCTAGCCCAGTGCTGATGACTGTATTCACTGAAACTTCCTATATTTAATGGAGCTGGTTGGAGGTTATTTATAATTTATTTCCTCATCAGTTTTGATAAATCCTGGTGGTTTGATGCTGTCCTGCAGTGCCCTCGTGGTGTCAGTCTCTCCAGGCTGACAGGCACAGCCTGCCTGCCTCCAACAGGGAAACCAGAGCCTGGAATGGGGGGAGAGCTCCCTGTCCTCTCTGACCAGCAGCTCTGAAATCACTCACTGTTTGCCTTGTGCCTTGGCTGTTTCTGCACCTTCAGCTGCTCAGGTTTTGTGACTACAGAGAGTTTGTCAGCTTTACTCTATTTTTATTTTGTTTAATGAGGAGAAAACTTCATCCCATGAAGTGTTCTGAGGTGTCTTCAGCTGAAAGGATGAGGAAAAGGAAGTCCCTGGGATTCCCCTTCCCTTTGAGCGTTGCTCAGTGCCTCCCTTCAGGGGCACTTTCTGCTGTTTTAAGGACCTTTCATTGTGATCTAAGCATGTTGGTGAGATCAGAGTGCTTTGCCTGAGGTTTTGCTTTTTCCATGCTTTGCTTTTTGCCTTTACTCATCACCTCCATTCTTTTGGATGTTCCAGTTTGTTTCCTAGTAAACACAATTATTTTTCCTTTTCTTCTCCTTCAAACTCCGTGACATTTCTGATTAATCTCTAGGAATAAATCCAAACTTGGAGCAGGGAGATCCCCTTTCCAGAATACAGGGCCAGTTACCTCTGTGCTGCCTCCAGTTCCAGCTCTGCTGCAGCTGAACAGAGCTTTTGCTGCAAATCTCAGCTTTTGCTTGGTTTGCATGTCTGGAACATGGGAAAAACACACCAAAATCCCATCCATCCTTTCTTAATCTTGCTCTGAAATTCAACAGGATGAAAAAGAGTGTCCACTGCTGTGACTGCAGCTGTGCCTGGAGGGTTTCACTGAGACAGGCACGTGCAGGGGCTGTTTGAGGTGCTCTGTTTAGGGATGTTTCTGGCATTAAACTGAGTCCAGGCAGCACAGCTCTCTGGGCATGGGTGTGTTTTGCACTGGACTTTTAAAATAGGTATAAATCTAGCAGCTTTTTGATATTTCATCCATCAGGCTGCTGCTGAATAAATAAGTGCACAGATTATGAGCAGGAACAGCATCATCTGTCTGAAAAGCAAAATTAATTCTCCTCCACACTTTGATTTTGGCAATACCTCTGCCAAAAAAACCCACAAACCAACCCAAGTTTGTCACCCATCTCTTCAGGCAAAAATCTGACCAGGGCTCAGTCCCTTTTGCTGTTTTAAACCATTGATGCTGATGTTCCAAGCCTCAAGCAAGTCCCTTTCAAGTCCTTAAATATCTCACATGCTGTTGTTTTCAGGCTAGAGGTGATTCTCCTTTATGTGTAATGAGCCAGGTAAAAAACAAAGGAAATAATTTCCAAATCCTGGAATAGAACTGGAGAAAGGGAAAGAAAGTTCAGCCTGGGAGAGAATGATATCCCACCCAGTGACAGAAGAACACTGCAGTGCAGACGGTGGGGAGAGCAGGGATCCTCTGCTGGGTCAGGTTGTGCTAGCAGGTGAAAACAGAGGCACGTGCTTACCTCTGTAATCTAAAAATTCTCAGGGAACTTTTTACAGATTTGTAGTTCTGCATTATTTTTTTCCTTGAAAACCAAAATATTTGGGTGAGAAATACAAGACCCTTCCTTTACACCTCTTTTTCCCCCCCATTAGCTGCCTTAGAGACCCAGGATTTGGACAATTTTAGCTGTTTCTGGGTGTCTTGCATTGTGCCTGCCTGAGTTTATCTGCTTGGCTTTTCCTCTTTGTTCAAGGTATTTAAGAACCACATTCCCAAACAACACCCACATTGTTGCTACGTTTTTCCAAAGCCATTTTCAGTAAAGTAGCAAAGAAAAGGGGAGGTTTTACTCCCTGTGGCTGCTTTGGAGCTCTAGAATATCATTTCTCAAATGCTTCAGCACAGGGATGCTTGTACTGGCATTGACAGACTGACATCTCTCTCAAAATGATTCAGAACACTCTTTTTAAAAAGAAAAACTTCCATGTCTAAAATGAAAAATTCCTACCAGTCCTAATTTGCAGGAAATGCTGCCTGACCCCCCCTTTGAACTCAAGGTCAGTTTAAGCTCTCTCTGGGTGAAAATATAATAGAAAAATGTATAATTATGTATGAAAGTATGTATAACTATGTAACACTGATTGTGTTTTCTTGAGTTAGAAAGGCAAACTAAAGATTTTGAACCTTTCATTAACCCTGTGGGAAGTTTCTTAGGTTGATTTTAAATTACAGCTTCTCTGCTGCTTTTTTTTTTACTATATAAGAATCTGTTCAACTTTGCTTGATCAGACCTACTGGAGATTTGCATTTTTTAAATGAGGTGAAGGTCAATGTTTTTACTGGGGGACTGAATTTAAAGTACTTTGTTGCAAAAGGGAAATATGAAATACTTGAAGCTTTTAAAATGGTTGTAGCATTTATTATAATTCTATAGGTTCCTGATGAGAAGGAAAAACCTATCTAAATAAATTGCACTTCTATATGGACAGGTCTTTTAAAGGATGTTTCCTGTGCTTTAACCCTGAAGCACTGCATGTAAGCCATAGGTAAGAGGAAATCTAAACCAGACTGGCATTAAGTGACAGGTAGAAGTATTTAAAATACTTGAAACAACAGGAAGATCATTTTAACCCCCTGATTATTTCAGACCTGAGTTGTTTGACCTGAGAGAGGTAACTTCTACTTTATCCAAAAGCAGATTTAAACTGGTGGATGCAGAGCTGAGGTGGATGCTCCCACTGAGTGTGTGGCAGCCCTGGGTTTAACTCCATGCAATGCAGCTGTGGATGCAAAGCAGAGCAGCTCCAGAGGGAACACTGCAGTTCCCAGCCGGGCAGTGGGCAGCTCAGGGGGGTGGGAGGCTCAGCTCAGCTCCTCCTCAGTCCTGCCCAGCCCTGGGAGAGCCCTGGAGCTGCTCGGGCTGCAGAGCTCTTGGGGCCACTCACAGCAGCAAAATAAAGCCCAGCTTGATGAAGGGCACTTTTTCCTGGCCAGAGGATTTCACTTCAGGGAAATTCCTGTTCTGCCTGCCAAGGGGCTCTTTGCTGTCCTGCTGGGTGCCTCCCATGGTCCCTGCCTCTCCCCTCAAACCAACAGGCAGCATTCCTGGTAAACAGCTACCCACCAGCACAGCTAAAGGATTCTTCTTTTACTCCTCAGAACCACAGCCAGGCTGTTCTGGGGGCCAGGTCCAGGGGGGCAGCGTGGCTGTGCTGTCCTGCTCTCACTGTCCCCTGTGCTCCCCTCCCTCCTGTCCCACCTGTCCCCCTGTCCAAAGGTGGCTCTGCTGGGGTCACTGCTCACCCCAGCCTGCACTGCATTGATTTTCCACCTTTCTCAGCCTCTCAGCTCCTGCTGGGAGCTCCCAGTGTCCATAATGATGTGCTTAGCAATCGTTGCCATGTCCAGGATTAATTTCACAGTTTGGGAATTGCACACTCTCTTGCCAGACTGGATTTTTTTAAGTGGCAAATCTGTTGAAATGGTGACATCATTTTCTCCTGTGTTGTCTGGTAACTTTGATTTTTTTCCTCATCTTGATTTTTCTTAATTTTTCTAAACAGAAATAAATTTTTTTCCTCCTTATTATTCAAGCCAGATTATTTTTCTTTTAAATGCAAACAAATCATATATTTTTTCATACAAGCTGAGGCAACTTTTAGGGTGTTCTGGCTTCCTGCTGGCCCTGGATTGGGCTGCCCACAAAGCCCCTGGCCCATGTACTCACTGTGCACTCACAACCTCACTGCTTTGAGGTGGGCAGGGATTCATCCCTCAGCACTGAGGTCATTTCTCTTCCCATAATTGTGTAAAATACGATTTTTGGGGACTTTTTTGGGGTTCATTTAGCACCCTTGCACTGTAGCATGGTCATAGTGGGGCCATGAAGTGACTAATCAGCATTTCAGTGTCCATACCTGCTGGAACTTGTATGGAAATTTTTATTTGGCAGTGGCTGGACAAGGAGTGATGGGGAAGAAAGAAAGAAAAATGTGACTTATATTTGCTCTTTGCTTGTGTGACAATTTATGAGGCAACCATAGCCTGAACTACAATTCCACTGTCCTTCAGAGATCTCCAACTGTTTATTTTCAGCAGGATTTAGGACCAGGTCTCCATAATGTTATCATTCAACAGCAGATGGAGCTTTAAAACTATTCGTGGTGTTTATTCATCTGTGCAGGAATGAAGTGAATCTGCAACGAGGAATTTCCAGAGATTTCATACAAATTGCTGGAATTAGTTCTTTCCATTTTTAGTAGCAGTAGATAATGGACCTATATGCTGATTTTTGTAATTAAGTCTTTTTCTGATTACAAGGCAATGTCAAATGTCCTGAAAGATTTGAAAAGCCTTCCTCCTTTTTAGTTTTAGGTTCCCTTTGGCTTAAAAAATAGGGACAGATTAGCAAGCTTGGAGTTGCTGTTTTCTTGCATGAGCAAAGGAATAAAGAAAAGCAAGGTTTTAAAGGCCTCTACATTATAAACCAGTTTAGGTTCTCATGACATTGGGCTTTTTTCCATCACACAATAGGATTCAGTGGAAGTGGAAGAGTTTAAGTGAACTTAAAGAGGTGTTTTGTCAAAGGTAGAGTTTCTAGGGAGGAAGATTTCTCTGACTTATTCTAGAGAGTTTTCCTCTTACAGTTCTTGTCAGTAGAATCTCCTTTTCTGTAGACTCAGAATTGCCAGGTATGATTTATTTTAGAGCCTCAGCCCTGTTGTTTTCCTCTCTTCCTGTGCTTTTCAATGGCTCTCGGGAGTTTGGGAATGACTTCTGCAGTAAATGAAATATTGGTATAGGCTGAGGTCACTCTACTGTGACCTGCAACAATTTCCTTTGATGAAATGGGGGTTGCTGGATGCTCTATTTATTCCTGATTGGGGGAAAAGCACACAACAATCTGTAGAGTTGCAAAAAAGAAAACAAATGCTAGCTATAAAAAATGACACTTGTGGCTGTTGGGATGGAGGACTGCACCCTGCACATAAACTAGAAGGCCTGCAGTATAAATTCAGACTTCAGCTCTTGAGAGCAACTCATTGTGGTTAAAATTATCACCACAGAATGAAAATTTCCAGGTCTATCAATGCAATATGAAAAATTTCTCTTTCTTCCCTTTCCAGAGAGTATCTTGTTAAGACACTTCCTTTGCAGATCTGGACATCCTGAGTTTATACTTCAGGATA
The DNA here is from genome assembly GCA_013400255.1 of Sitta europaea. Taxonomy (NCBI): domain Eukaryota; kingdom Metazoa; phylum Chordata; class Aves; order Passeriformes; family Sittidae; genus Sitta; species Sitta europaea. The sequence continues at coordinate 10,752 of VXBS01004382.1, read as the reverse complement.
GAGTTCACTAACAGTTGCTATGAAAATTAAATTGCTTCTTCCTGCATCAGTTATTCTTTGGTGCTTTCTGAGCAGAGAAGAACCACTCTTGCAGTTATTTAACCTCTTACATTCTGAAATACTTCTGTATTTCAGGATTTGAAATTCTACCTGTCTTTTTTCTCTCTCCCATCAAAATATTGCTGTGCAGTTCTGTAGCTCCTTAAATCTGATTTGGTGACTTGAATTACAGATTCTGCCAGTTCCATTCATACGTGGCTCCAGTCAGATGTGTGAAGTTCCCTCTTGGTAGCTTCTCTCCAGAGCTGATGATGTTCTCCACACAACCAGAGGAGAACACTAACTCCAGACTGTTACACTTCCATTACAACTGCTGCAGAGGAGCAGGCAGTGGTTTTGCTTCCCTCCTGAGTGGAGCAGCAGAGTCTGAGCATGTGTGGGCTGTTGCTCCCCATTCCCACCATGGGGAGAGGGTCCCTGTTTGCTTGGGGCATGCTGGTGACAGAAATGTGAAATTGTTGTTGCTGCAGTCCCCATTGCAAGGAGGGTGCTGCAGAGCTGGGGTCGGGGACAGGCTGCTTTCCCTGCTCTGGGATGTGAAGGTTGCTTAGGGATGGTTTCCATGGCACTGGGATGTGACCTTGGGATGGTTTCCATGGCACTGGGATGTGAAGGTGACCTCAGGATGGGTTCTCTGCTCTGGGATGTGAAGGTGACCTTGGGATGGTTCCATGGCTCTGGGATGTGAAGGTGACCTTGGGATGGTTTCCAGGGCTCTGGGATGTGCCTTGTGCTGGTCACAGCAGGGCAGAAGAAAATGATATTGAAAACCTGAGCCCATCTGGGAGCGACTTTCAAATGACTCTGAAAATCTGTGAGGTTTTTGGGCCCCCATCAGTCCTTTGGTGGGTGAGTCAGTGGTGTCTTAGCCCTGGGTGTGACAGATGTTTGCTTAGAAGCAATTAGAGGCTGCTGTCTCCAGAGCTGATCTCTGCTGGTGGAGCTGCAGAGCCTGACAGGAAAGCAACTTGTCCTGCTGTGTGCTGGGCTGGCACTGCCTGGGCAATGGATTTGATTCCCACAATCAGTTCAGAAACAAAAAAATCCTCCCATGAGTATTGCCTGTTCTTTATTTAAAAATTATGTTTTTTTAATCTAAATGGTATTTTAAGTCAAATTGTATCAGCCTCCACATATTTTCTCACTTTTTTTTTTTTATCTGTTTTTGGCAACCTTAAGAGTTAGAAAATTCCACATAAAGGACTGGACCTTGCCTTTGTTACAGACCATCTTTCCACTCGTAATTGTGAAAAAAAAATCAATGAGAAGCAATCAGCAAAACCAAGGCTATCAAACAATAAAACCTTGAAGTACAGAAATTATCTCAAACTATAATACCCAAACCCTCAGCTCTCATGACCTTTCTGCTTTGCAGGGTGCACGTGGGTGAAACCACTTGAATACTGATAATTTTTCAATGTCATCCTACAATCCTTGTTTACTCCTTGACAGAGATAAGTTACCTCACAGCTCTTTGAGGCAGAATCATAAACCAGTAATTTAGAATGTAATTTGGTTTGTGCACCCCAGGAAACATGAGGAACTCTGTGGGGGTTGAGTCCTGCCCTCTGGGACACAGGTGAAGCTGCCTGGAGTGAAGAATTTGGGCTCCTGCAGTGAGGATGAACTGGAGTTACCCCCTGAGTAGGAGCAGGGCTCACAGGAGCAATACAGGACAATTTGTGGAATATTCATGGAACCCCAGGATGGTTTGGGTTGGGAGGGAATGAGAAGCTCCCCTCATTCCACGCCCTGCCATGGGCAGGAGCTCCTTCCACTGGACCAGGTTGCTCCAAGCCCTGTCCAGCCCAGCCTGGAGCATTCCCAGGGGAATCCACAGCCTCTCTGGACAATCTATTCCAGTGCCTCCTCACCACCCTTACAGTAAAGAATTCTCTCCCATGATCCTATCTAACCCCACTCTCAGCCTAAAGCTGCCCCCCTTGCCCTCTCAGACCTTCATGAGAAGCCCTCTGCAGTCTCCTTGTGAGCACCCTTTGTGCTCTCAGCTCTCCCCAAAGCCCTCTCTTCATGTAGAGTTAATTCTGATTTATTTCCTAGGTTATTACTGATCTCAGAAGCACACAGCTGTCTGTATCCTGTGCTGCAGGTTTTGGCAGAGGCAGGAATTTAAGGACACCTTTTCCTCCTGATTCTGGCACTCTGCTATCATTTTGGGAGTTTCATTAGACAAAAATAGAGTTGTATTGGCAGGGGTAAAAATAGCCATGAATTACATTTGCTGTCCAGCTGGTGACTGGGTCTAAAATGCCAGTTTAGGAATTTTAGAATTCTTCTGGGCTTTTTCTCCTCTTCTTTTGTTCTGCAGTCTGGAAATGGGTGGGGGATCAAGTCTAGGAGCAGGCAATTCTCCAGACAGAGCCTGAAACGGTTACAGTTCAGAAAAATATAAACATTTTAGGAAAAAAGGTCATTTAAGAAGTGAGTCTCATTTCAGGGAGGTTTGCTGTAATTCAGACACCCCTTCTAAGCGAAGTAATGAGTAAGCTGCATAAAAAAAGGAGGTTTTGCTTTGCCAAGCTGAGCTCTTCTGTGAGTACCTCGGGCCAGGTGTGGAGTCTCATGCTTTCAGCCTTAAGGTGATTTGAAAAAAAGTTGAGGAGGCAAAATGAAGTTGAGCTGTTTTGCCATGCTGAGGCAAAGGGACAGAAAAGTAGAATAAGAACCCAAGACCTCTAAAAATCCCAGTCTTTTGAAAGTGTGATTAAGGACATAAGGATGATTTTAATTTAATTTTACACAAGGAAACACACTATATAGCTTTTGTATTTGGGGGAATTATACATAAAATTATTAAGAGAATAAGACAATGTAAATACTAAAGGATTCAGTGACTCAAACTCCATGAAATTAAAGTCTGAGAGAGGCCCTGTGGCTGGTGATGCCACAGGTCATATGCATGCTGTGAAGGTTTAGTGTCCCTCTCACACTGAGCAATTCCATTTTATACAGCACTGTTTAAAAGTGCTCCTTTCTGCCTAATCCCAGCTCCTTTCATCACCATGTAATGGATTAAAGGACAGAATCATGAAAGGGAGGAGTTTTAATTCCAGCAAATACTGGTGCCAGGGTTTTTTCCTTCCAAAGTGTGCACTGAACCCCTCGGAGCAGCTCTGGCTGGGCAAGGCCACTCCGATTTGCTGCAAGAATTCTGTGACTCAGAGTAACATCTGTGATGATTCCTCACTGCCAAGTACTCCAGAGAGAGCTTCATAAATAAACAGGACAGCTATTAAATAACTTCACACATCAGGAGGACTTTAGTTCACTAACAGTTAATGCCTCCTATAAACTAAAAAATAATGGGAGGGGGAAATTCTCCTTGAAAAATGGAACTTGTGCTAGAAGTGTGAATGCCTCAGAGGTAATCCCAGGGAGAAATGTGCCAAATGAGAGGTGAGGAAGGCGGTGGGAGGGGAAAGGACATTGAGGATGAAGTCAAATCAGAAAGTCTGTTTTTTTCAAAGCCAGAAACTTTGTGGTGGAGCTCAGGGAAGAAAATATCCAAATATCCTTTTAGGGCCAGTTTGCAGGTTTAATAGAAAAGTAATAAATTAAAAGAGAGTTTGTGGGGATCTAAGGGAATGCAAAGTCTGTGACAATAGGCTGCCAGGTTTGGGGGACATGGAAGCAGGGAAATGGTCCTGGTGGTTACAAATCCAAATGCTGCAAGGACCCTGCAGTAAATGAGGCTCCAGAGCCAGGTGTGCCCCACAGGAATGCTGCCCCTGAGAGCCTCCCCTGGCCCCTGAACACACAGCTCAGGCTCCTTCCATGACCTCCTGGCCTTTTCCCTCTCTACACCTCTGCCATATTCCTGGGACAGCCTGAGAGCTGCACGAAACAGAAGCTGATACTGCATGGGTTTTTCCAGCCAATGAACCCAAGCAGGGATCTGATTTCTGCCCATTTGAACTTTTACCTGGGGCACAACTAGAGGCTGTTTCTGTAGGATATAATAGTAGCAGACACCTCAGTATATACTCAGTAACAGTATATTATGCTCTGGTATTTTGTTTGCAATATATTTAGCATTAAAAGACAGCTTTCTTTCTTAGAAGGTGAATATTGTTCAATGTATATATGTCCTGTCTAATGTATCTCTAAGAAAAATGTACATTACGTTTATATCTATTCTTAAAATCTTCCTCTGCTAAATTGCAAATAAAACCCCAAAATGCAAAAAACCCCCGAGGTAAAACACCATTGAACAGAGTTTGTTTCATTGTTTCAACTTCTTTTTTTCTCCTTTAAAATGAAATTAAAATAAAAATTTTTGTTCCCAGTGTGGCTCCAAAGTGCCACAACTTTTAATGGAGGGGGTGTGTGAGCTACACAGTGTGCTCTGGAGGAAAGGAATGGAAATCTTATTCCCCACCTTGTGTTGTGTACCTTATTTCTGTATGAAAATAATTTTCCTGGGAAAAATTCATGCATGTACAGTTGAACGATCTTATTCCATCCCTGGCATTATCTCAGGCAAATCATTTCACATCTTTGGAAGAACCAAAGTGCATCTTTTCAATAACATAAATTCAGCTGGCTTTTTTAGGAATTCTGCCTCTCTTTGGCAGGTGAATGACACAGCAGAAGCACCTTGGAAGAAACCTATTTGTTTCACTTTTGTCCCAGGAATTATTTTATTGCTGATTAAAACATTCCATGGCACCATGATTAGGCCCAGCTCTTTACATTAATTGACCTGCATGTGGAGCCTAATTTTGTGTCTCTGCAGCTGCACTGAGGGAAATTAAACCTGAGAACTCACTTGTGCACTGCACGAATGACAGCAAAGTGAATTTTTCAGCCCTTCCTTTCCCTGAGATTGCTCAGGGAACAAGATTGCCTTGGATCTTCTTCAAGCATTTAAATTCAACTTTTTATGTAAAATCTGACTGTTGTCAGGAAAGGCTGCTGCATATTCCTAAGGCATCTCTATAATTGCAAATATAAAATTCAGCAGAGCAATAAAAAAATCTAGCTTCAGAGTTAAATAGGGTGAATAATTGAGTGAGAAACACAGGGTCCTTAAAACCTGCAGTGCTGGCACACACTCCTGAGTGTGTTCATCATTCAGTTTGTCACTTGGAGGGAAAGGGATAACAAATCCAGGGATAACACAGGTTGCTGTGGCTTTGCAGTGGGGCTTCCACAGAGGCTGCAAACTGTGCCCAGCCCCTGCCTAGCCAGGGCTGTGAATCCCTGGGGGTCAGGGGGGTGCTGGGCACAGTTTGGTGCCAGTCCAGTGCCAGGGCACCCCAGAGATGGGGTTTGCAGTCCAGGTAAGGCAGGGCTATGCTCAGCCCAGGGCTGGTGCTCTTCCCTTGGGTCACTCCTTGCTCCTGGCCAGTCCAGGTGTGGCTGAGCTGGACAAGTGTCCTTATTCCTCCTTCCAGCTGTCCTGAGGCTGTGTGGGCTCACCAGGAGATCACCAGGGGCTTGGGCAGGGACTGTGGGCTCTGTGGCTGCTCCATGGGCTGCTTGTGCAACAGTTCCCAGGCTGCCAGCTGCTGCTGAAGGGTGTCCAGCACTTCAGAGAGCTGGGCTTTGCCTTGGGAAGGAAAATGGCAAACTTTAACATGTGAATAAAGGAAGGAAGTTGCAGTTTCAAAATCCTAAAAGACTCTTTTCTTTATAGGTGCCCTTTCAAGTGGTTATCATAAAATGTCTACATTTTGTGACCAAATAATGAATTCCTGTCCATAGCAAACGTGAGCAAACCTGGGTTCAATTGTCTTCTCTGTTTTTCTCTTGCTTCACTCCCTGCCCACTGAGGTCTCATGTACTTGTGCAAACAATGACTATTTCATATCACCATTGCCAACCCAACCATCCACTTTGGCTTGTCAGAGAAAAATGTTGGATTACAAAGACTTGGGAAGGCTGCTGAAGTCTCCCCAAGTGCACAGCAGACAGTGGAAAGCACAGAAGGTGATCTGTGCATGGTGGTGGGGATGCAGAATGGAGTTTTAGGGAGCTGAGCTGTGCTGCTGTTACAAAGGGAGGAACTTGGAGCAGCATCCCTTGGAGTCCCTGGTCCTGTGCAGGATAATTGGCAGCACCTTCTGGACATGTGCTGTGGATCCAAACAACCTCCTCTTCTGTCCTCCCAGGAGAACATCAAACACGTGGCTCAGCTGTGGTTTCTCTCTGTGTTGGTGTCCTGGAGCCTACAAAAGTCTCTCTTTGCCCTCTTTTCTCTGCTCCCTCTGCAGCTGAAAAGCACAGCTTGGCTCTGGGCTGCCTGTGCCCTGGATTGCTGGGCACAAGGGAAAACAGGCTTTGGAACTGTGTTGTATTTCACAAAGTAGTTTTGTTAAAACTGTACCAGAAGTCTTGTAAAATCCACACAAAAAGATGTAACTTTCCCATAACCCTCTGTGCTCCTTTACCTGATACTACCTGTCCTGGAGTCAGCTCCTATTGGGCAGCAGACCCTCCCCCTTCCCCCTCCCCTTTCCCAAGGAGATAAAACTCCCTGGCCACATGGCCAGGTCCTCTTCCTCATCAGGTTTTCATGTTATAAAGCTGTACAACTGTACCTGGAGAGGGGGAGCGCCTTTTTAGTCTTTTATCTTTTGTCCTCGCCACACAGTTTCCCCCCTGAGGGACAGGAGCTAGCCCGGCAGGGACCCTCAGACAGGTAGAAACAGTGGCAGAACTGCAAACCCCTGAAGGGTTCCCATGCTATGCTCCCTAAATCCCTGTAAATAATATTCTCCAAAACTGAGCCCCCAGGCTGCATCTGTTTTTTCTAATCCTGCCTTTGCTGCCTGCCTATGAAAAGCACCTCCAAGCCCTGTGCCTGGGACAGGATGTTCATTTCTGGGAGGTAAGTACAAGTGCTCTGCTAATAGGAACAAAGTAATGAAGCCCAAACCCTGGGGCTGTGATCCCTGCACGGCTCCTGCAAAGGCAGCTCCAGACCACTGGCAAGGGACAGGAGTTTGCAAATTTAATTTTTGCACAAGGGTCATCAAATGCTGTTATTCCAGGAGTGCAGGTTTGATCTGTACAGAACTGCTCTGATGGGTAAATCTTGTGTTGCAGCAGAGGGACACAACATACTGGGGTAGCAAACACGAGAAAGAGCTGCATTACATATTTCTTGTATGCAATCCACTTTCTTGTATCAATGAAACCCTAAAAACATTCCTGCTAAATCACCCCCCAAAGGCCACAGTTTAATTAAATGTGACTAAAAAAGCACCCTGGGTGTGTTTTTGATGCATCACAGACTAGAAAGCATCATTTTTATGGGTAAGCATCTTGGAAACTATCTCCTTCTCCCCAGCCTGTACCCCAGGATTTGAAATATCCTTTTCCCACCCATCTGAGTGTTACCCAAGTTTGTCCCCAAAGCACACTTTTCATGCCTCTTGGTATTTAGATGCGATTTCTTTTCTTACCAGGCTGGGGGTCATGGCAAGATTCCAAAGTGCTCAGCAGCATTTTCCCCAAGGCTCACTTAGATATGTTCTTTAAAAAACAAAACAACATTATGGCACAAAGATGTCTTTCACCAGTTTATGAATATGCAACAGAACCTATGTGCAGAGTATTTGCATTTGGAAACGAAACCAAAATGACACTGAATCCTGATTAACACAAGACTTGATATTGGCTTTATTTTCCAGCATTTTATCTTAGACCCTGCTCAGATGGCAGTTTGTAATTCCTTAATATGGCTGTGGAAAGAGAAATAACAATTATTCTGTGGAAAATACAGAATTTTCCAGAGGATGTGCCTAAATAACTTAGGTGGCCAGGAGGGTAGCAGAGGAAAAGCTCTTGGAGCCCTCTGCCAGGTCTGTGGGGAAGGGGAACTGGACCTGGTGGTGTTGTTTTAGGAAGGGTTTCACAGACCCAGCTGAAGGGCAGAGCAAATGTCCTGTGGCAGGGCTGGATCTGAGATGTAATAAACATCAGCCAAAGTGAGAGCTCTGTGAAAACTCAGGCTTTGGATGGTCTCTCTCAGTGTGGTTTTACATAACAAATCTGGTGGGACATTACATAAGGTGCCTGGAAAAGCAAACTCTCCTAATGTGCTGTCAAGACACTGGTGGGCTTTCTGGGAGATGGGCTTGCAATCAAATTAATTAGCACTTAGAGAGCCTGTATCAGGGCTGTAGCAGCCTGTAACAGGGACAGGTTGTTCTTGCTAAAACTTCAAGGAGTGGAGGTGGAAGGGAGCAATTCTGGGAGGAAGATGTTGTTACCTCCAGGCAGAGCTGGCCCTGCTCCCCAGCTGGGGCCTCCTCATCTGCCTGATGATGATTTCACACGGCCTCAGCAGCACAGTGTGAGGTTCTATTAGCCCTGACAGGATGTGTGTGTGCCTGACAGTCACTGCTTGGTGCTAGGTTCTGCTGTGAGTGGGGTTTTTCAGACATGAAGGCGAATGTGCTGGGGAACTGACACCAAACTCACAGGTCCTGATGGGTAAGGCTTCTTTTGTCCTAGGTATATCCCATCAGGGATTTAGGGGATTCTTGCTAAACTCTCCTGGGAGTTTTATCACTTTAATACTGACTCACAGTTACATGAGCATGCAGTTAAACAGAGGTCCTGTTCTAGAAGGAAAAATACATATTCTGGAATCTTCCTAATTACTCACTTTGCTTTCCTGGTTTGCTCTCAATTTTGGTTTAGACTGTAAGGAGCTTGAAGATTCAGCTCCAAGGAGATCTCTAGGCTTTTAGAAAGCCAGTCAAAGGGCTCTAAAAGCTTTCTGCAACCACCAGGCAGTTCCCAGGGCACACACATGTAAAATTCTGCCCTGCTGAAAAGGATTTTGTACTTCATGGAAGGGGTGAACAGATTCTTAGTTTGGAAAGGACCACAAACCCCAGCTTTCAGTCCCAGGACTGCTTGCTCACCATACCAAGTCTCAGAGTTGTTGGAGAAGCTGCAGAACATCCATGAGCTTCTCTTCCACCAGGGAGAGCTGAACCCTCTCTGTCTCCAACATCTGCAGCTCCATCTTCAGCACTTCTGTCTCCTCCACCTTCTGCTGCAGCTCACCGAGCAAGGGGCCTTCCATCTGCACAAAACACAGCAAATTGAAGGCACTGGAGCTTTTCCTTTCTTGCCCAAGGATGGCAAAGCTGAGTTTTCCCCCTTTGGTGGTGAATGGGGCTCACTCCAGAAGATTCTCTGGAGGGGAGGTACATTTTCTTTAATGTGCTTCATAAAGTGAGATGTCAGGAGTTGTCAGGAAATCAGTGCTTTGCTCTGGTGTGCAATGGGAGTTCATTCATCACTGGGTAGACAGGTCATTCAGGAATTTAAAATATTATGTTTATTATATTTTATACTTGCATACTGGCATTGCTATGTCAACTTTCCCCCCTTTTGCATTCCTGTTGTCCTCTATAAAACAAAACTAATTTGTGTGCCCTTACCACAACCATATCATTTTCCTGCTGCTCCTGCACAGCAATCATCTGTTCATTCAGTGAGACAAGATGTGTCTGTCCCTGGTGCACTGGGAACCAGGTGAGGAACACCAAGAGCAGCAACCTCTCCTCTGTTTCTCCTTGCTTTTCCCCAGATATTGGGATGAACTTCTCATTTGGCCCTGTATGGCAGTTCATACACTAATTACCTTTTTAATTAAGCTGGCAGCTTGCATGCAAGCTTGTATAGAAAATAACTGGCATTTCTTTGTAGCACTACACTCGAGAGCACAACACTTTATTTTTAGGTTTCACTCATGCTCTCCCCATCTATCATCCCCAGGTCACCACCCTGTCTTCAGGAGGAGCTATTTTTAAGCATTTGGCTGTTGGAAAGTAGAACTTTCTAGACATGAAAAATCTCAGAACTCTCTCATCCTCTGGTTATACAAGCCTCAGGCTGGAGCAATTATTAATCAGTATTTCAGAGTGCTGCCCTTCTCTTGCCTGCTGAGTCTCTTGCTTGTTAGCCTTGCTGTTATTTGCCTGATTTTCCACACTGAGCAGGCCCAAGCAGAAGCAAATACAGCAACGTATAAGGCACTTCTGTCAGCTTCAGAGAAAATGTTGGTGGTTTATTGTAGGAACCAGGACATCCTTCTGACTGTCCTGGGAAGATTTATAAGTCACAAGAATTTAGATAGAATGATAATTAGTATGTCACAGGGTGAAAATGTAGAATTTGTGGATTTCAGAGTGTGAGATCAGGGGACAAAGATGGAGGAAATGGGTTGTGTCCCTGAGCTGCTTCTTTGTCCTCTTGTTCTCCATCTTCTTTGGTGGTGTGGCACATTTTAGTTGGTCTAGAACAAAAGTACACTGTACAACAGAGTGATAGATATTGGAGAATTGTTATAGATAAAGAATACGTAATTTTCAGTATAAAAGATAGTGCTGTCCCAGGGGGAAGGGGGGAAGAGCACAGCCCAAGGAGAGAACACCAAAACCTAGCCTGGGGACAGAGCACAGTGAGGAGTTCAGCACAGCCTGGCCTGCAGAGAAGACCATGGCAGGCGAGGGANATTTCCCTTGGGCACATGAGGGAACGCTGGGCTCAGGCCGTGTGTCAGTGTGACCTGACCACGGGAGGAGAAGGCAGGAGAGGGACGCGGCTGAGCAGGGACCAGGGGGGCCCCACACCTCGTGGTTCTGGGACTGTTCTGCAAATTCCCCACACTCTTCTTTCTCCATCGGGGAGGGAGGAGTTGCAATT
>VXBS01004381.1:8032-18592 GCA_013400255.1 Sitta europaea | reverse complement strand
GATATTTATGATATGAGTGATATCACTCTTGTTACAATAACACTTGCAATGTTTATGTCAAGCCTGCAAGAACCAGGTCTTCCTGAAACAAAACATCACTAAGAAACCGAGTCTAGAAACTCAGAAACCTCAGGCCCAGGAGCCTCAGACCACACTCGAGTTTGGGGTTGGGTCCTGTGGGATTCAGCCTGGGGTGGAGGAGGATGAGGAGACTTCCTCAGCTTCCTTCACAACTTCCTCACTTTGCTCTCTGGGCATTCCAAGGGAATGGCTGGAGCTGCGTCAGAGAGGGGTTAGGTGGGGTTTTGGGAAAAGGTTCTTCTTCCAGAGGGTGGTGGGGCACTGAACAGACTCTTGGTGAGGCTGAGGCTGCCAGAGCTCCAGGAGTGTTTGGGTAGCGCTCTGGCACAGGGTGGGATTTTGGAGTGTCCTGTGCAAGGACAGGAGTTGGGCTTTCATCCCTGTGGGTTCCTTGCAGCTCAGGATTTTCCATGATTCTGGAGGTCAGGGAGTGTTTGGACAACACTCTCAAGTCCTTAACGCTCTCAGCTGTTGGGATTTGGGGATCTCAGGAACTTTTGGGATTCTCCTGTGCTGTTCCAGGAACTGGACTTTGATCCTTGTGAGTTCCTTTCAGCTCAGGATATTCCATGATTCGAGAGGTCAGGGAGTGTTTGGACAATGCTCCCAGCTGTTGGGATTTGGGGATCTGAGGAACTTTTGGGGTTCTCCTGTGCTGTAGCCAGCAGCTGCACTTTGCTCCCCATGGTTCCCTCCCCACTCAGGACACCCCACAACATTTCTCCAAGCGTATCCAGCCGCTCCTGCGCATCACCACATCCTCATTCCCATTATCCCACTTCTCCCTGTCCTCCAGGCCAATGCCAGTTCTGTGAGCCCACCGGGCTGGCCAACCCCGCCGACATCTTCCACGTCAACACCGTGGGGCCGCTCATCATGACCTTCGACGTGTCTGCCAGCAAGCAGGCGCTGGCCTTCGGCGACTCCGAGGGCTGCGTGCACCTCTGGGCCGACTCCCCAGAGGTCACTTTCAATCCCTTCTCCCGGGAAACCGACTTTGCCCTGCCCTGCATGGTGGACACGTTGCCACACCTGGACTGGAACCAGGACCTGGTGCCGCTGTCGCTGATCCCGGTGCCGCTGACCAGCGACGCGCTGCTCTCCGACTGGCCCGCCGCCAACTCCGCCCCGGCGCCCCGGTAAGCCCCGGGGAAAGGGCTCTGGGGTGCCTGGAAAAGGCTGGCCTGGAATGGAGAGGTGGCAGAGCAAAAGGATGAAGTTGGGGTTTGTGGAAAGGTCGCAGTAGATAGACCCTACGTAGTGTAAGAGCTGGGTTGTCGCTGTGGATTCCACTGTAATCCCCAGGGAAAGGGCTCTGGGATGCCTGGAATAGAGAGGAGGCAGAGCAAAAGGATGAAGTTGGGGTGTGCTGAAAGGTCTCAGTAGGTAGATTCTGAGTAGAGTAAGAGCTGGGTTGTCGCTGTGGTGAAACAAGATTTCCATGGTAATCCCTGGGGAAAGGGCTCTGGGGATAGAGAGGAGGCAGAGCAAAAGGATGAAGTTGGGGTGTGCTGAAAGGTCTCAGTAGGTAGATTCTGAGTGGAGTAAGAGCTGGGTTGTCACTGTGGATTCCACTGTAATCTCCAGGGAAGGGGCTCTGGGGTGCCTGGAAAAGGCTGGCCTGGAATGGAGAGGAGGCAGAGCAAAAGGATGAAGGGGGGATTTGTGGAAAGGTCTCAGTAGGCAGACCCTGAGTAGAGTAAGAGCTGGGTTGTTGCTGTGGTGAGTAACAACACAACACGATTTCCACAGTAATCCCCAGGGAAAGGGCTCTGGGGTGCCTGGAAAAGGCTGGCCTGGAATGGAGAGGAGGCAGAGCAAAAGGATGAAGGGGGGATTTGTGGAAAGGTCTCAGTAGGCAGACCCTGAGTAGAGTAAGAGCTGGGTTGTCGCTGTGGTGAAACACGATTTCCACAGTAATTCCTGCAGAAAGGGCTCTGGGATTCCTGGAAAAAGCTGGCCTGGAATGGAGAGGTGTTACTGTGACACAGAGGGAACACAGTAACACACACAGCAGGGTTCAGGCAGAGAAGAAGAAAAGAGCTCTCTAGTTTATTGTTGACCTCGTATATATAAGTTTCTGGACAGTTCCCACCTCTCCATCTCCACTGGTCACTGGAGAAGTCCATCAGGTGAGATCTTTTCACAAAGGAATGCAAACATGATCCTTGTTTATCTCACAATTCATGAGAACTGACTATTATATTAAATCAGAAGGCTGATTTTCAGGGATAACAGAGAGGAGGCAGAGCAAAAGGATGAAGTTGGGGATTTGTTGAAAGGTCTCAGTAGGTAGACCCTGAGTAGAGTAAGAGCTGGGTTGTTGCTGTGGTGAGGAACAACACAACACAATTTCCTCGTTTAGGACGTGATCTGACTCCAATTAATTCAACCAACTGAGCCCTTTTTATTCCTTTTTGGACAGGCCACTCTCATTGGGAGGGAGAGTGAGAGAACTCTTCACCCACACTGGCCAAAGCTGAGAGACACCAGAGAAAGTCTGTCCTAGGAAAAGAATCTAAACCATCAAACACTGGTTACAAAAACAATGGCAATGTTCATGTTCCAACTGTGAGAACAGGCCTTCCAAACCCAAAACATCCCCAAGGAATAGAACTCAGAAACTGCAGGCCTAAGAAAACCAGACTACACTGGGTTGGATCCCAAAAGGGTCATGAGAGAAGAGTCCCTCTCTTTTCTGGTGCCTTGGAGTGGCTAGCTAGAACAGGTTAGAGAAAATTAAGAGAATAAAAGCAGTTTTTATTGAAGTGTTTATTGAAGGCCTTCAACAGGTGCACCTTGGGCAATCAGAAGCCTCCCAGAGGCTCCATCCAAGATGGACAATGATCATGAGTTTATCACACAATTATAAGTTTGGTCCATTTACATATCAGAGTCAATCCTCCAATTGTAGTGTCAGGTTATGGAGTAATTTACTCCAAGTTTGCCCCCCTCCCCAAATTCACTTTGTTTGCATCTCTGGGGGCCTGAGAAGAATTGTTCTCTGAGAACCTCTCTGAGCCAGTGAGGTGTCCTTGAGTTTCAGGCCTAGAGAGGAATTGTTTTGTCTGAGTGAAATGTGAGAACAGCAGCTGACAGGCTCTGCAGTTTTAGAGTTACACCCTAAAAGCAGCCCAGGATCTGAAAAATACAAAAGCTAAATCCTAAAAAAAAAGCTAAAATCCTAAGGCATCATTCCTGCTTGCCTGTGAAACGCCAGCTGAGTGTCCTGCAGTGTGCCTGGGCAGGTGTGAGGGTGGTGGCACATGGTCCAACCTCCCTCCCTCCCACTCCCAGTGGGATCCTGGCTCTGCTCTGCCCAGGTGGAATCTCCTTTTCCCTTCTCCTGCCCCCAGCACCCCCGTGCTCAGCGCTGCTGCCCTGGCCCGTCCCTCATTGGGGTGGAAAAGGAACCTGGGGAGGGGCTGAGGAGGGGGCAACGCTCAGCACCACCCTCAGGGTGGGTCCCCGAGCACCCCCTGGGTGGGTGGGAGATGCTGCTCTGAGTCTGGGGGTGTTTCCAGGCGAGCCCCCCCGGTGGATCCTGAGATCCTGCGCACCATGAAGAAAGTGGGATTCATTGGCTACGCCCCGAACCCCAGGACCAAGCTCCGTAACCAGGTACCCCCTCCAGCAGAGGGTCTGGGGAGGGTGCAGCTCCCTGCCTGCTGAGGGGTCCCCGAGGTTTCAGGGTGGACAAGAGGTGGAATTCCCTCGGGATGGTGCAGGTGTGGTTTGGAGGTGGCAGCTTCTCCTGAGCAGGGAAAGGGATGGAGTTTTCCCAGCTCCATCCCTCCGTGGCTCTGGGGGCAGGGAAGGTCTGAGCTGTCCAGCTGGGAGGTTCATGGCACATCCCTCACCCTTTGGGGAAACGCTGCCCTGTGCTTTCCCACAGTGACAAATCCCTGTGAGCAGGAAGGTGGGGAGGCCTCGTGCAGGGCCAGGGAGGGCCCCACTCCCTTCTGGTGGATCCCTTTGCTCAGGCAGGCAGGAAAGCCCAGGATTTGCTTGTGGGGCTTCTCCCCACCTCAGGGTTCAGCTGCTCACCCCTTCTCTCTCCCTGCTCGAAGATTCCTTATCGGTTGAAGGAGATGGACAACGAGTTCGACAACTTCAGCCAAGTCCCCGAGTCCCCGATCGGGCGTGAGGAGGAGCCCCACCTGTACAGGGTGGCCAAGAAGTACAGGAAGGTGGTGGCCTTGGGGGGCTGCTCTGGGGCACAGTGGGGTCCCACGGGGTCCCATGGTGTTTGTCTCACCTGTCACATCTCTGCTCAGGTCACCATCAAATACTCCAAGCTGGGGCTGGAGGATTTTGACTTCAAGCATTACAACAAGACGCTGTTTGCAGGGCTGGAGCCCCACATTCCCAACGCCTACTGCAACTGCATGATCCAGGTGGGAGCTGCCCCAGTCCCCCCCAAGGCCCCCCGGGACCCCCTCAGAGCCCCCCTGACTGCTGGCTCTCTGCCAGGTGCTGTATTTCCTGGAGCCAGTCCGCTGCCTGGTCCAGAACCACCTGTGCCAGAAGGAATTCTGCCTGGGCTGTGAGCTGGGCTTGCTCTTCCACATGCTGGACCTGTCCCGAGGAGACCCCTGCCAGGTCCGTGCTGGGCTGGGCTGCCCAGAAGAGTCACAGGGGTGGCAGAGGAACGGGAGTGGAGCTGTGCAGGCAGATGGAAACTCCTGTCACTTGACCTGGGTGTTGCTCTTGCCCCATCCCCAGGGAAGCAATTTTCTGCGGGCTTTCCGCACCATCCCCGAGGCGTCGGCGCTGGGCTTGATCCTGGCAGACTCGGACGAAGCCACGGGGAAGGTGAACCTGGGGAGGCTGATTCAGAGCTGGAACCGTTTCATCCTGACTCAGCTGCACCAGGAGACCCAGGAGCAGGAGGGACCTCAGGCTTACCGTGGGGCTGGCAGCAGGTATGTGGGGATGGGACAGGGAATGAGGGAGGGGGGCTGCTCCCCAGAGACCCCAGCCATCCCTGGGGAAGCTTTGGTGCCTCTCATGCCTTAAGGGATCCATGGGAACTGCAGCTCCCTCCATGTTTGAACCTTCTGCTGAGCCCCTGCACCCCTAAAACCCCTTGGGAGGCTTGAGGCTTTACAGAGGACACCAGCTGAGCTTCCAGAGGGGTTTGGAAGATTGGGACTGCTCAGCAGGCTGATTCCCCCGAAATCTGCTGGAATTTGAGAGCTGGCCCAGTGCAGCCTGAGCTGTGGGTGCCCAGCTTAGGGCTCTCTGCTGATCCCAGTGCTGTTTTTCTCCAGCAGCTTTGGCTCCTCGGGGGACTCTGTCATCGGGCAGCTGTTCAGCTGTGAGATGGAGAACTGCAGCATGTGCCGCTGTGGGAAGGAGACTGTGCGTGTGTCCTCCACGCTGCTCTTCACCCTGTCCTACCCCGACAGCACCGGTAACAGCAGAGCCCAGCTGGGTGGGGTTTGTTATCCCTGAGTTTTCCAGCTGGAACACACCCACAGCCAGGAGCTGCCTCAGCTCCAGGGGTGGCTTTCCAACCAGCCGAGCTTTTGGCTTCACAAAGACACATTTGGGGCTTGACCTTCTGGCTGGTGGTTACGAGGAAAACCCCAGAGGTTTGGCTGAGCTCAGCTGGTCAAGGTTTGTGTGCTGGCGAGGTGACGTTATTCTCCTTTCGCCCTCCAGAAAAACCAGCCAAGGATTACGAGTTCGCCCAGATTTTAAAGCGCAGCATCTGCTTGGAGCAGAACACTCAAGCCTGGTGTGAGAACTGTGAGAAATACCAGCCCACGGTGAGCCTGGGCTGGGGGGCACAGGCACGAGGGGCTGTGGGACACGGCCCTGAGGGGGGCAGTTTTTCCCTGAGTCACCGGGGAACCTCCTGAGCGGACGCCAGAGATTCGGTTCCTGCCCCGGCTGGCAGCCCTGGGGTATTTCCTGGGCTCTGTGGATTCCTCTCGCAGGGGCAAGGATTCAGCAGGGAGAAACAACCCGCCAGGAGCTGCTGGAGCAGCCCTGTTGTCCTAGAAGTGCCCTCAGGAATGCAGGCAGGGAGGGGAGGAAGCGCTGCCATTGGCAGATGTCCCAAACCCTGCTCGGAGCTCCCATTTCCATCTCCCCCTCTCCCCGCAGGTGCAGACCCGGAACATCCGCTGCCTGCCAGACGTGCTGGTCATTAACTGTGAGGTGAACAGCTCCAAGGAGGCAGATTTCTGGAAGACACAGGCTGAGGTGGGGCAGACACTCCGGGGCCGGTTGTGCCGGCACGCGGGGGTTGCGGTGCCCGGCCCCGCCGAGGTTTTCACTCTGCTCTCGCTGTCTCTGGCCTCTCTGCCTCCACCTGAGCCGTGCTCGCAGAGGATCTGGCGCAGTTGGGGCACGGTCTGTGCCTTTGGAGTTGGAAAAGATGAGATCTGCTGGCGTGGCAGAGCTGAAGGGACTGCAGGAGTCACTTTGGCCTTCCCCCAGCCCCCCCCGGGACCCGGGAGCACCAAGGCAGTGACCTTGGGTTTCCCTTGGTTTTTCCCTGTCACCAGCTTTAACATCCCTGTCTTTTCCCTGTTCCTGGCCTGGCTGTCACCCACGTGTCCCCAGGGCTGGCCCTGTCACCGTGTGCTGATGCTTGCCTGTGTTTCGTTGCCAGTATTCCTTTCAGAAAGCCATGATGAAGAGAGGAGGCTTTGACATCACCAAGGGAAAGGAGATCTCTCTTGGAGAGTGGTAGGTAGAAATTCAGGAGGAATTTCTTCATGGAAAGAGTTTGGACCTGCCCAGGGAGGTGGTGGAGGCACCATCCCTGGAGGTGTCCAAGGAATGTTCTGGATGTGGCACTCTGGTCTGGGTGACACGGAGGGGATTGGCCACAGGTTGGACTTGATGGTCTTGGAAAGCTTTTCCAACCTCAAGGATTCTGGGATTCTGTTCCTGGGCTGGTGCCTCTGAGCAGTGACACCTCCTGGGTGATTCCCTGGGCGATTTCTCATCTAAATTATGTTGATTTGATACCCTGCCTGTCTGAGGCTGCAGCACATCCCCTTCGTCACCCACCTCCTGACCCCTTTTTGAGCCCCCCAACCTTGTGCCCCTTTTCTAACAGACAAAAGCCCCAAAACCACATTGGCTGAGCAACTCTCCCAGAGTCCTGCTCCAGGCAGCTCCAGCTTCCCACAGAAATGTTAGGAATCAGGTGGGAGTCCTGGCCTGGGTGCATCTCCCTCCAACTCAGCTTTCCATGATTCCCCGTGCAGGAAGGATCTGGGGAACCCCGACTTGGGGCATTCGTATCCTTCCGTGGAGGAACTGAAGAACATTTGGATCCCTCACGCCATCAAGATGAGGTTGACCAAGAGCAAAGAGCTCGACGTGAGCAACTGGAGCGAGACCGATGAGGTAAAGCGACAGAAGCACCGTGGGTGAGGTGACAGAATCGCTGTGGGTGAGGTGACAGAAGCACGTGGGGCTGTGGGAGCAGAGCTGCCTCACAACCACTTTCTGCTGAGAGATGACGAGGAGATAACTCAGGGCAGCACGGAAACATCTGGGTTGGTGCTTTGGGGGCTCGGACATCCCCGGTTCCTCTCACAGCTGAGCCCCACGGACGACCCCGAGTCCGTGTACGTCTACGACCTCATGGCCACCGTCGTCCACATCCTGGATTCCCGCACGGGGGGCAGCCTGGTGGGGCACATCAAGGTGGGAGAGACCTACCACCAGCGGAAGGAGGTGAGACCCTGTGGGACCCCCACAGTGCCCAGGGGCTGCCGGGAGCCCCTCGCCCACGGGAGCCGTCAGTGCTGGCTCTCAGCCCAGGGCTGAGCGTTCGGCTGAACGTGCCAAGAGCTGCTGGGGCCCCTCACGGGGAGGGAAGGGCTGGAGAAACCCTCTTCCCACACCCACTCAGGCTGGTTCCTCCTGGCCACGGGCACGCTGCCAGCTTGTCCTTGTACTTCCAGGTAAGGGCAAGGACGTCATCTCCCTTCCCGAGGAAAGGGCTGGTCTGGGCAGTCCTGGTTTCTGCTGGAGATGCCCAAGCCAGGAGTTCCCGGAGTTTGTCAAGGCTCCATCCCTGTCTCTTATCTCTTGCATCTCCCTGGAGTTTTGCTCAGGAGCTGGGCAGAGCCCGGAGCCCGTCCAGCCCAATCCCTTCACGTCCTCTGTCACCACTCAGGCCAGCAGGGATTTCCCCACGGTGTCCCAGGAAGGGCGGGGGTTCCCACATGGCATCGTCACACCCTCCTTTCCCTGGTAACGGGGCAGAGGAGTCACTGCCCTGGCCTGGGGGGGCCCCTAAGGCTGTGCCTTTCCCCCCAGGGAGTCACACACCAGCAGTGGTACCTCTTCAACGACTTCCTCATCGAGCCCGTGGACAAGGTGAGCGCCGAGGCCACACCGTGGCCACGCCGTGCAGCCACCCAGACTCCCCCTGACCTTCCCCCTGCTCGCCCTGCAGTGCGAGGCCGTGCAGTTTGACATGAGCTGGAAGGTGCCAGCCATCCTCTACTACGCCCGGCGGAACCTCAACGCCAAGTACAACCTCGTCAGTGAGTGGCCGGCGTGGAAGTGGCGGCGGGGCCCGGCGCCGCCGCGACACCGCTGAGCTCCTTCCCCTTTTCCCCTGCACAGTCAAGAACCCCATCGAGGCCAGCGTGCTGCTGGCAGAGGCCTCGCTGGCCCGCAAGCAGCGCAAGTGCCACGCCACCTTCATCCCCCTCATGCTGAACGAGATGCCCCAGGCGGGAGACCTGGTGGGGCTGGACGCCGAGTTCGTCACGCTGAACGAGGTGTGGGGCTGGGGGGCTGTGGGGTGCAGGGATGGCCCCTGTGGGGCTGGGGGTCACCACGTGTGCTGTCCCTGGTGGCAGGAGGAGGCTGAGCTGCGCAGTGATGGCACCAAGTCCACCATCAAGCCCAGCCAGATGTCGGTGGCTCGGATCACCTGCGTGCGCGGGCAGGGTCCCAACGAGGGCGTCCCCTTCATCGATGACTACATCTCCACCCAGGAGCAGGTATGGGGGCACACCTGGCCTCACACAGCTCCCCAGGAAGGACATGGGGCTCTACTGGTGACAGTGACCTCATCTGGGCACCAGTGTTCTCAATGGCAATCTCACCTTGGCACCTGTGTTCTCCATGGTGATCTCACCTGAGCACCTGTGTGTTCTTTATGGTGATCTCACCTGGATACCTGGGTGTTCTCCATGGTGACTTTACCTGGACACCTGGGTGTTTCCTATGGTGATATCACCTGGTCACCTGTGTGTTCTCTATGGTGATCTCACCTGGACACCTGGGTGTTCTCTGTGGTGACTTTACTTGGACACCTGTGTGTTCTCCAAGGTGACCTCACCTGGGCACCTGGGTGCTCCCCATGGACACCTGTGTCCTCTGTGGTGACCTGTGTGCTCCATGGTCACCTGGGACTGTTGTCCTGCAACACCAGCCCCTTCCCCAGGGTGCTGACAGGGGAACTGGGGAGGGGGCAGAGCCCCTGGGCCCTGCCAGTCCCCTCCAGGTGTGCTGGTCCCCGCAGGTGGTGGATTACCTGACCCAGTACTCCGGGATCAAGCCAGGAGACCTGGATGCCAAGATCTCCTCCAAGCACCTGACCACTCTCAAATCCACTTACCTGAAGCTGCGTTTCCTCATCGACGTGGGCGTCAAGTTCGTGGGCCACGGGCTGCAGAAGGATTTCCGTGTCATCAACCTGATGGTGACAGCCTGAGCCCCTCCCTGGCCACGGTGGGGGGCTGGGAGGGGTCAGCCGGGTTCCCTGCCCCCCTGCCCCGACAGCAGGACCCTGTCCCCTCCCCAGGTGCCCAAGGACCAGGTGATCGACACCGTGTACCTGTTCCACATCCCGAGGAAGAGGATGATCTCCCTGCGCTTCCTCGCCTGGTACTTCCTGGGTCGGTAACCGAGCTCTTGGTTCCGGGAAGGGGCGGAACCCCCCGAGGGTCCCCGCGCTGAGCCGGGGCTCTGCCCGCAGACCTGAAGATCCAGGGCGAGACCCACGACAGCATCGAGGACGCGCGGACGGCGCTGCAGCTCTACCGCAAGTACCTGGAGCTGAGCCCGCAGGGCTCGGAGCCCGAGGAGTTCCGCAAGGTGCTCAAGGGGCTCTACGAGAAGGGCCGCAAGCTGGACTGGAAGGTGCCCGAGCCCGACAGCCAGAGCAGCCCCAAGCGTAAGATGCCACCGCCGCCCCCTCCCCGTGTCCCCTCTACCCCTGCCGTGTCCTCGCATTTGGGGCTGTGTTCCTCCCCGGACGCTGTCCCCTCCCCGTGTCCCCTCCCACCCGCGGTGTCCCCACAGATGGGGCTGTGTTCCCCGCTGGCCACTGTCCCCTCTCTTCCTCCCCGTGTCCCCTCTCACCTGCCGTGTCCCCTCTCACCTGCGGTGTTCCCTCTTCTCTCCCCGTGTCCCCTCTCTCCTCTCCATATCCCTTCCCCGTGTCCCCTCTCCGCTCCCCTCCCGGTCTCTCCTCTCCCCTTGTCCCCT
>VXBS01004380.1:26747-98559 GCA_013400255.1 Sitta europaea | reverse complement strand
AAATAATAATAAATAAATAATTAAAAAAATTTAAAATAAACATTAAATATAATGGATAATATATTAAATCAATGGTTATTTTATATAAATATTACCTCTAAGGACTATTAACCCATCATCTGTATTACTTGTCACAAACATTATTGAAATTCATCTGACACAAGGGTGAACCTAATCTGTAATAAGTGCGAAGTCTTGCTCAGTTGTTTTTAATTATTCGTTGAAGGTGGAAGATGTGCCAAGAGCCAGAGAGCTCTAGGTGCAAATGTTAGCCCTGGCTCAGCTCCACCTTGAAGGGAGGTACAGGTGCAGACTGTTCCTTCTCCAACCTGTTTGCTTTTGGGTAGAAGCCCAGCACAAAAAAAAAAAAAAAAGGAGGGGGTTGCAGACAGGCAATCTGGTCATGTTCCTGGTGTGGACAGTCAGTGCGTTAGGACTGATGATATATTGTTGGGTAAATTATCTCTGTGGCTGGGATATGACCACAAACATGAAAACACAACAGCTGCACTACCCTGCAAATACAGCTGGTGTTACCCTACTCTGCTTCTGCTCATCTGTGTTAGATGAGATGGTGAGGCTTGAGCACCTTGTGATGTATTTTAAAAGAGGCATTCAAAACAAGCACTGCTGGGCCACCTGTTGATGATAAAGCCTTGTCAATTTATTTGAGATTAATTGAGGATGTCTCCATGGGCTCTGTATTGTATCACCTTCAATATCTTTCAGATACCTTAATGTGACAGAGACAGTGAAAGGAGGAAATCTTCTTGAACTCTCACTTCTGGAAAGGAGACCAGTAAAGGCTTGTCATCAGTTTCTATTAACACTAAATATTTTAGCAAGCACTTGCCATTTTAAATATTGTGGGGAAAACAAAGTAGTCATATGCCTCTTCTAGCAATTTTCATAGCTCATGAGAGTAATAGTTCCTGTCAGGTAGCTGGAGAGCTTTTGCATTAAGCAGAGCTCACAGGCTTTTTGCATTTGGTATTGAAACTCAGGTTCCAGCTTTATGCTACCCAGAACGTGCTGCATATTTTAATAACTTCCTAGAATCACTCACCTTTTGAAAGAGGCACAGCACTGTGCTGCAAAGCACAGAGAGAACAGCAGTGAGTCTGCAGGATTCATAATCTTTGTATGGTTTGGGCAGAAGTGTGTTAATACTCTCATTTAAAGGCATTGACATCAGGCTTTGGTATGATCTTGGTGAACTGGTGATCCTTACTTTTATGTCATTCTCAGCATGTCCTGTGACTTCATCTAGATTTTAATTTTTTTAAATAGCCATATTATTGGTGGGTCATAGAGGGTTTGTAACAGAAGAAAAGAAACACAGAATAGTCTCTTGTTTTTGTAAGAACTAAAGACTCATTACCAACAGAGAGATTCTACTCCAATAAACTTGTACTGATGGGACAGATTTAAGCACTTAATCCTTTTTCTGCTCCTGTTATAACAATTCCCAGAATATGGCAATGCTAACAGGATGTTTTTCATAGAGATTAAAAAGGATTATTCATTTTAGTGACTCATCTCTAGCCAGTCCATTGTTGAAAGCTGTGGTTGATAGTACAAACAGTGAGTTTTCCTGATGAAATGAAAGCAAACTGAAGAGACCTGGTCCTTTTCAGCCATCATCTACTCTGACCTTTGTTTGCTGTCAGTTATCAGAATAACAGTTAAAAATCCCAGCAAAGTCTAGTTCTTTTGAGCATGTACCATGTGTCAGCCAAAACCATCTGTCCTTCCATGTCCTCTACCTCTGCAGGCTGTTCAGAGACAAACACCACCACAACATCTAGTGTCCACTCTGTTTTGTTTCAGAGTGGTGTAACCTCTGTGTTAGGAGGGACACATACTCATCTGGTCCTGCTTAGAAATTCTGGGAACAATAGGTCTGAGAAAATTTCTGTAACAAAAGAAATTCTCTTTTTACAAGGTAAAATGTACCGCTGGGTGGAAGCGCAAGAGAAAGTAAAATGCTTCATAAAAAAGATGCAAAAATATCTTGCTTTTTTACAGAAAGGCAGGAATTGTGTTGCTGACTAAGGTGCTCAACTCTCATCTTCCTCTGCTATATATAGACAAAGTCTGTACCGTTTGTAAGGGGAAACTATAAACTACTGGTTGAATTAATTTTGTGCCCTTTTAGTCTGCTTGAAAAAAGATTTAAATAGTGAGAACAAAAAACAAAAGCTTTACTTTAAAAAGTACAGCCTAGCTTGGAATATGTCTTTTAACACTAACTTTCCTGGAGCAATTGAGAGCTTCGTACTTTATCTCCAGGGGGTTATCTGCAAAAAGCCTCTCACTGAATTTTTTTTCATATGTGGGGAAGTGATTTGCTTTCTAAGAATTACTTTTAATCTTTCAGTTTTTTAGATCTTCTTCTGGCTTGTTACTTACTACTTTATGGTAACAAATTGCCAGAAGTCTTTTGAAGTATAACATTCAAGATAACTTTTTGGGTTGTGTTCTCTAAATAATTGCTTTTACCCAGTAACAAAAGCAATTTTCTTAAATTCTAAACAAACTGGACTTCAATTAAACATCATGAAGCAAAAGTTGTCTGGAAGAATGATTTTCCTGTGAAATAGGAAATATATGTTCTCTTGACATCATTGACATGACACATACTGCCATCTGGGGTGTTCTGAAAAAGCACCTGGCTTGCTTCCTTACCTGCTGCTCTCATCCTTTCTCAGTGGCCACATCAAACTGCAATACAAATGCAAAAATGTCATCAAATGTCACCCTTTCAACCTTACCTAATGCCATTTACTCCAGGCTTTTGCAATGTGATTTATCATCCCCATTTCTTGCAGGCAGAGGAGTTGAAGCAAAGATGCCTTGGAATCATGGGCTGGTAGTAGAGCTGGAGCTCAAATTCTTCACACTGTGCCTATTCTGAGGCCATGTCCACAGGCACTGCTGCCTTTGTGTCTTTGTGTCCATGGTTCCTGCCAATTACTGCCAGTACTTTACAGATTTATAGAACCATTACTTCTGAACTCTTCACAGAATCACAGAATGGCTGGGGTTGGAAGGGACCTCTGGAGATCACCCAGTCCAACGCTCATGCTGAAGCAGGCTCACTGTGAGCAGATTGTCCAGGATTGTGTCCAGATGGGTTTTGAATGCCTCCAGAGAAGAAGAATCCACCTCTCTGAGCAGCCTGTTAAAGCCTCTTAAGAGACCATATGATAAGACTACATTTATAGAATATTTTGTGCTGTGATACCTACCCCAAATCAATCATAGCCAGTATTAAATGCACTTTTTCTGCTCCACTTCCCTTTTCTGTGCCTAGGTAATTGAATGCTGGTGAAGTGCCTAATCTGACATGTTATTAGAGATGTTTCTATGTGTAGGTCACTACGAGTACATTAGGAATGCAGTGACATTTGTCATTCAAACTATCACATCGACCAAACCACTGTGAGTATTAATGATTTTACAACCCACTGCACTGTCTCAGGTTGGCAAATTGCCAAAGAGTGATTTTTGTTTTAATAAATAAAAATTTCCTTTTCTTGCCATATTGGTATTCTCTTAGATGGTATTGTAGTCCTTATATACTTTCAGAGGAATATGAAGACATATTGAGCAAGAAACAAAAAGAGAGGTTAAATTGCAATCTACTCCCTGTCCTGTGTTTTCTTTCTTTGTGGCAGATGGCTGAAGTTCCTATTCCTATCCACTGCTCAGTCTTCCAGGGACTGGAAGGAAGGTATTTCATTGCCATCAGGAACTCAAGGGGGTTTGTATTATAGTGAAGTAGCAGGAAGTTGTTTCAATTGATGCAGTTGCCAGAAAGCTCACAACACAGGTAAAATCTTTATCATGAATCTGGTTTCTTCTTACCATAGGCTGAATGGTAAACTAAAAATCAATATCATTTAGTAATGTATGATGAAGAGAACAAGCAGGATTTTTCTAGAATTTAGTAATAAATTGTCCATTGACTACTGCTGATGGCTTAATCTCCTCTTCATTCTGTGAACACTAGGAAATATGGCCAGCTGGGGTTTACAAGATACTTCCAAAGCATCATTATTCCAGCTAGAAATGCTATCCGTTGTGAAGTCAAATCCCTCAGTGGAGGGAGGCTGCTGAGTCTTTGCACTCTGCCAGAGCACAGGCGCTACCCTGATCGGGTGTAGCCCAACTGGAGCCACAGCTAAGACAGGACACTGAGCAGAGACGTGGCAGCCTGGAAACTCTGCCCCTGGTCGTTATGTTCATTGCTGCTATAAAAAGACTTCAGTCAATTATGAATTTTGTCAGAACATTCTAATGCGGATGGAAGGAGAAGGTCGCTTTGAATAGCTGGTATTTATTTGTCTGTCAATGCTCATAAGAAATTATACACATACACCAGATGCTAGACTGGCTGTGCCCTTTGTTCGTAACTCTGGCAATTAAAAGAAAACCAAGAATGTCCAAGTGGTATAGTTTTAATAATCCCAAAGATTAGCAACTAATCCCAAACCATAATGAATTTTCCATCAGCATGACTTGTAGGTCACTGTCACTATAAATCTAGTCCAATAAAGTTCATTACCCAGAGGAATGCTCTTGGAGTGCAGAAGAAGAGAACAGAAGCCAGGGTCAGTGATGGAAAAAGTAAATATAATAAAACATTGCCAGGAAGGTACTGTATTAACAATCAGTAGATAACAAAGCACTCAACTCAACTACTATTCATATAATCCACAAGAAAAACACCTTTAAGGAGGTAAACTCCCATCACCTTTTCCATTTGCATTGGTTTCTTTTCCATTCCATCTTAATAATACCAAGTATTTTAGTAGGGCGCTTGTCATTTAGTAGGGTTCTTGGTTTTATCATGAGCATTCTTTGAATGATTGCTAGGTATATTGGGTGAAGAGACTGGGACTTGTGATGAAGTAACTTAATTCTGGACAAAATGGTCCAAGTCAGTAATACTCTACAGAGGAAAAGATGTGTGAGGAGAGACACAACCTTGGCAAAATGGGAAAAAACTACTCTGGTCACAGCATGCCTTTGCTGAGTATGTCATAGGAATACTACCAGTGTACCATGAAGTTCCAAAACATCAGTCCTAAATTGCTCTCTGTGACCCACAGATACCTTAGGCCATGGCCTATGGCAATATGAAGTTCTGGTGCAGATTAAATATCTTAAGACCAAAACTGAACCAGAAGCCTTCTGTTCAGAAGCCAGGTTATGCGGCAGGGAAGTACTTGGGATTGCCTTAAACTCAGTTGTGACTAAACACTGACATGACACCATGACCTGAGGGAATTTCTGAAATGGTATTAAAAACACATCCATGTGAACAAACAAACATTTGACACTGTCTCCTGTGATGTTGCAGTCTGGATGGATGGAGCAATTAGAGCAGTAACAAACCAGTTGGATGCTCAGGCTCATAGTTTTAGGGTCAGGAAACTGTTTTTCTGCCTGGAACATGCTACAGGGCAGCTACCATAGAGTCTGACCCAGGACGTGTCCTGCTTCAGTTACCTGGAAGAGGTTGTAGAGCACACCCTTACAGAGTTTGCAGATAATACAAATTGCTGGTGGCCAGCCAATACTCTCCAGGGAAGGGCTGTCTTTCAGAGGCCCCCAGACAGGCTGGAGGGATGGGCCAAAAGGAAACCTATGAATTTCAAGAAACCAAATGCAAAGAGCTGGGGAGGAAGGATCTCTTACAATCACACAGGCTGGGGACAGCTCTGGGGAAGGGGCTTTGGGGCAGGAGCAGGTAGCAAAGACAGGCAGCAGCAAAATCTGGGGCTGCAGCAGCAGGAGCAGAATGAGGAGCTGGGGCACTCGTTGTCAGAGCACATCTGGGCAGCAGCAGTTTGGCACCCCGGGGCAGAGAGAGGCCGATAACCGGGGCGAGTTCCCCCTGCAGAGCTCAGGGCTGGAGCCTGGCCTTGTGAGGAGAGGCTGGGGCTGCTCCAGCCTGGCAGAGACAGCTTTGGGGCACCCACAGACACCCCGGAGCCCGCGGGGACGGGAGGCAGAGGAGCAGCCGAGCCCTCAGCAGCAGGAGCTGGAATGAGAGGGGCTCAGGCTGGGCACTGAAACCTTTTCCATGAGCACAGGCAGGTCCTGCCCAGGGAGGCTGGGCAGGCTCCATCCTTGGGGGATTATGAAACCTGGCTGGGCAAAGCCCTGAGCAACCTGGCCTGACCTCACTGCTGGCCATGCTTGGAGCTGTGGTGCATGAGGCACTCCTGTGGTCCCTTCCAACACAAACTGCTTTTTGATTCCATTATTCCAATCAACAATATTAGATGTAGGAGCATGAAGAGTATTATTCCTGCTGTGATGCTATTCCCATCAAAGTGCACACTAGTGATAAATCCTGTCTGGAGGCAGTCACCAAGACCCCATGTGTCTTGACCACTGACATATGTCAACCTACACTTTATTGACTCAAAAGCATTTAAATATACCAGACACTTATGCTCATTTTTACTGAGAATGGCAAATTCAACAGACTGTTTTAATGCTTTTTGTTCAATATAGGACCAAATTAAGAGTTCTACCTTTATTTTTCTGTTACTGTTTACAGTTCATCACCAGTATCCTGTGATGGACCTGAGACTTGAACAGGGTGGGGTTTTTTCCAATTTATTGGGTTTTTTTAAGAGCTCTGTTATAATTTTAAATTGCAGTAGTCATTCACTAGGACTGCTGACATTTCCTAGTCATTCACTGATGTCTGGTGACTGATTCCTTCAGATTTTGCTTCTCTCCTTCCTTTTTAAAGTTAAAACCGATGATAACTGACTTTTAAATTCTTTTTCTTCTCAGATTCTAAATCTTTTTCTTTTTTAGGATTTAATTATCTCTCTGCATCTTTTTAATCCATTGAATTTCTTATGGTTTCTCAATCACAGTGCTTTAGCATCCAAGAACCAGTTGTTAAACATTTCTTCATGTGCTTTTTAAAAGCATTTCTTGCTCTCTATATACATACCAGTCTATAATGTTGCCAATTAGATTAAACATTTTAAAAATTGCTTTTTAAAGCTTGATAAAATAAAACCCTGATTAGTAGCGTACTACTCAGTACTATGGTCAAATATATTTAACCCAATCATGATCACTGATGGACAGCCAAGCATAAATATTCTAAATCTGCAGTGAATATCTGCTTGTCCAGCAAAATGAGCTCTAACATGGCAACTCTCTTATTGTCATATTTTATGAATATTTTAGGGTTTCTGTCATTATCTTAGCTAACTCTTCTCCCAAACATAACCACTAGCACATTTTCATACTCCAATAGAAAGCATCTAATGTCATTTATTTGTTGCCGCCATCTAAAAAGTGAGGCTTTTTCTGTAAAAGCCCCTAAATTATTTCCTATAAATACAGCTAAAACTTACAGTGAACTCCAGAGATCCATTTGAACCTCAGTGTGCTATCTGTGCATGTGATTTCTCCCACTGAACCTTCAGTGTGTTCTTCTGTGCTCACTTCTTCCAATTTTAACATCTACCGTATCATTTTTTATCTGCTTCTCACTGAATACATATAAATGGGATACAAAAGCCTGTATCCATCAAAGACCCTTGAATCTGGACAGCATCATGGAGAGTAGGTTCAGGCTCAGAAGCAATATCTGATGCCTTAGCCAGTGGGATCCATAGACTCGCTGCTTTAGATCACAATGCTGGTGCCACAGCCTTTCTGGACCTGTAATTACCAAGATACCTCCTTTGTTAGCTGGCAACACTCTGGTTTCTAGTAGGGCCAGGGCCATGGAAAGAGTAATTCAAACACACCCAGGAATGGAGAACATAGCACTCTGAAAAATAAAAATATTCTGTGAAGACCTTCAAGGTTCTTCTCGTCCTTGGTTTGAACAGTGATGTTGCACAATTTGTCATTCCTTCGTCAGCCTGATTTTCTTTCTCTTACAGAACTGGGGTCCAGATTGCAAAGCCCAGGACTTCTTCCCTTGTCAACTTTCTAGGAAAAACATTGAGAGGAGAGTAACTATTTTTCCTGTATGTTGACATGCTGTGCTCTGATAGCCCAGGATGTCTCCACCACACACCCGAGCCATCCCTTTCCCACCAGAGCATCAAAAGCCTTACTAGTGTTCATCTTGAAAAAGAGAGAACCTACAAAACGGTGTCACCTGACTTGAATTACTTTGAACACTTGTAAATCCAGCCAGTTGGAAAGGATAATGAATGATATTTATGACAAATTTATGCATTTAATGATATTTATGAATTTTATGTATTTAATGAAATAAACCCTACTTGGTAGAAAATTGTCCTAGGTAATAAAATGCTGATTAGAAGAGACAAGATGGTCAGGCCCAATACAAATCCACACTAAAATTATAGTCATAACTTCTGGACTGTCCCCTCTGGCTTCTTTGAGAGACACTGGAAAAGTTGGAGCATGAAAACCAGAACTCCATGTCACCGTGAAACTGTAGCTATGTGTAGAAAGAGTTGATTTAAAACCAAAAATTAGTTGATACTCCCACACTGATGTTTGAACATGACTATAACCACATAGTAAGCCCAAAATTGTTTCATATTCACAGTGTGGGTTGAAAGCAAGCTGGGGGAGTGGGAGGTGCTTAGGCTTGGATTAACTCTGAGTTTACTCTTCACACCAAACCCCTTCTACTTGTATGGCAGTCTTTAGTCCCAGCCTGGGAAACAGGCTGGAAGTGTGCAAGAACCACATGAATGAGGCTGCTCTTTAGATTAGTTAATAGGCTGGTTATAAATATCTCATTGACATCATGTGGTCATTGTCACTTCTGTTACTCTTAGCTGGGAAAAGAAAGCATTGGGAGTGATTTTTTCAAGGTACTTTCCTGCAGGCCAGCTGAACCCAGTTAAGTTCCAGGCAGGCTGGGCTAATGTGCTGCTGTTGGCTGGAGCCAGGCGTGCAGTCAAAAAGCCTTTGTCAAGCCCTTGGCTCTGATGGGGCAGTGAGGAGCAAGCAGGTTATTTCTGAATTTGAGCAGCTATCCTGAGTTAGTTAGATGCCTTCTACGTGCAGCCTGGACACTCCTAAAATGTCTGTCTTGGGACATAAACATTTATGATTTCTTTAATGCCAAATCCTTGGGCTCAGAACCAGTTAAGGTTAAATGAATACCTGCTATTCTTCTCTATTGCAGCATAAACCAAAATCAGTGTGCTTAGCTATTCAGTAGTCTGTTGCTCCATGTTTTTAATAAATGTAGGACAGTCGTGCCTGTCTTACTGGTTCACAACACTGTGCAGACAGTCTCAGTTTCTCAGTATGAGACAGTGCTCAGGGCCACCCATATTTGCAGAAGTGTCACAGTGTGACTTCTGTTGAAGTGAAACAAAAAACCCCTTCACAAAGAAAAAAACAAAACAAAAACACTGAAATAAGGGAGGGCTGGATGAGGCTCCCATCATCTGACATTGGGTGTAGCTCCCTGCTCCACATGCTCGTCTTTCTCACTCAGTCTTTTGTCCTGGTTTCACTCCTCTGCTTCACTTCTTGCTTCTACAATACACAATCATGTCACACAGGTCCACTGTAAGTTAGTTATATGCAGTTACATGACTGATTAAATCAATAAGCAGCAGCCTTTTTTTTTGAATAGAGATTATAGATTTTCTTCTCATGGGTCTTGCGACTTTGCTAAGGAAATAGCTTTGCTTAATAGAGAGTTTTGCAGCCAGTTTCAAGTAACAGAAAAATTCTCCAGATAGTTGTAAGATCTCAACAGGACTTCTTTTCCTTTCTATTCAGATTGGTATATTCACACACAGAGAATTATTAGTGAGAGGTTGTTTGATTTGGGGTTTTTTTAAATCTTTTTGCCAGAATTCTGCTCTTCATGACAGGTTTGGTATTGAGCCAAACTTCAGTAGCATAACATCAGTGATTTTACCCACAGTAAGTACCACTATTTTTCTTTCCTGAGAGTCTTTAGACTGTAACCCTACCCTTCAGAGCTGAGTTATGAGCACACCACTCTCTGAAGGAGGACAAGTCAGGTTGCAGTGCTCACTAGATTAACCAGACATAAAACATGAATGTAACAGATCATAGTCACAATGAATAAATGCCCTTGAGAAACAAGAGTTCCAATTTAGCAGAACAACAACAAATTAGCTTGTTATGAATAACATTTACAACAACTTCACAAGTGAAGCTGCCATTCTGTTCTGCTAACTATACAAGACACAAAGTCACAAGGTGAAAGTGCCAAATGCTAGGAAAGGGAATAAAATTCATACCTTCACATCAGTCCTGATTAGAAATAACAACTATTGCATCTCATTTTATGTTCATTTTAACTTGCTATTGCTCAGCTAAAGGTCCTTTCCACCAATGATACTTTTGTAAGATAAATCTTGCAGCTGCTGAACTACTTTCAAAATGTACATAGAACTCTGCAGACTAGTAAGAGTGGGAGCCTATTCAAGGGTGATTTTATGGGTCTTTTCCAACCTAAATTATTCTGTACTTCTATAAGAAGTTGAAAACTGTAATCTTACAAACACATCAATGATCTCTTTAATTTCAAATGAGAGCTGTGATGTGATTAATTTTTTTATGTGCATATGCATTTGCAAGATTAGGTCTGAAGCCTGGAACTTTTTGCATGATTTAAAAAAGAAAAAGGGAAAAAACTCTGGTGAAAGAACACAGGAACTAATGCCTTTTAGTAATTTAGTAATTGCTTTAAAGTAACGCTTTAATGACAAGGTGTCTTTCTACTTCAACTATGTATATGAGTTAGTGGTTTTTTACTGTATACATATAGCAGAAAGGAGCTCAGAGATGTAAAACCATGTAATGAACAACAGTAAGAAAGAATACTTTTTTATCATGTGAGACAGAATAGTGAGGGAAGTGCAGTCTAGTGCTGAGAAGAAGCCAGAAGGCAAGACAACAGCAAAACTTTGTCTCTGCTGATTTTAGGGTAGGCAGGTGAAGCGACAGGTTTTGAAACTAAAATGTAACAGCTGTTACATGAAAAATCCTAAGCAAAGACACATGCAAGACAGCAGTCAACAACATATTCATCCCTGAATTCCTCCCATTGTGATTTACTTCAGACAGCTTAGTTCAGAAAAAAAAATATTTGCTCCGATTTTGGATGGCATGATTATGCAGTGAAAGCCACACCTTTGTATCAACAGCAAAACATCTGCCTAGAGACCAGACCTCACCACAATTTCAACATCTGTGGGCCTTGACCTCAGCCTAGTCAATGAGACTGAGACCATGCCCTAATACCATTACACACCTTTGCAGACTTTGTTTATTCTTGACATACCTACTTGAACCACACCACAGAAATTGGGAGGACAAAGGTTTTCTGAGATATGACAAAAAGTGAGGGTAAGAACAAGGCATTTAAGAAGCAGAATGTCACGGTCAAGGTAGGAAATATGCAGAGACATCAGGGAAAGCAATTAGATCCACAAGCATATAGTCAAGATGACCTTGGCATTTGAGATCAAATTGAGGGACAGAGAGAATCTCACCCAAAAGTGGTAGGTGGGAGTCAGCTTGAGTCTAAGATGCCCAAATTGTGGTTATGTCATGTAGTTGTCACTCATGGGCCACTAGTCTAAGCTCTCACTACTGTCAACAGAGGTTTTGTCAATGGGATCCAGGAGAAATACAGCAGACACTTTGCTTGGGGTGTGATTCAGCAGTCTAAATATAGGCATCTAATGCCAACAGAGATGTCCTAGGCTGTGCCATCTGGCCTACAGCTGCCTCTCCTGACACAAGCAGGACAAACAGGTCTGTGTTATATCTGCCAGTCTCAGGTAACTGCATGCATCTGCAAAGGGTGCTGGACACTTTTGTCCAAGGGTACATATGAAGTAGCTGAATTGAGTCTTAGTATGGGTCTTTAGCCAAAAAGAGTCTTGAGACTGTTTTAGTATGAGCCTCTAGGATGCTCTCTTGGGTCTTTTAAATTTAGGTGGTTTAAATCTGGTATATTTCCCATATAGATGCTAGCTTCAAGTTAGAGTATCACTTCCCTCACAGGTGTACCTACAAACTGGCTCCTAGTGAAGGTGAAGCATGTAATCTGAAAATGGTACTCAAGCTGATCCTAGGGGATAACTGCTGCTTCTCTCTGATATATATATATATATATATACACACATATACATATATATACATATATATTAGTTATAAAAGAAGGTAAGCCTGAGTAACTTGTACTTTAATATCTGACTTCTAAATATCTAAAACCACGTGAAGCAAAACCCCAGTAGGGTACTAGTTCCAGAAGAAGAATTGACAAAATTTAAGTCTGGTCAAGCAAGAGAAGAAAAACAAAATTTCTCTGGAATTCTTGGTGCAACTTTATCTGAATGATTTCATACTGGTATGAACACTTTTATTCCAGGATCATTTTCCAATTTTGTTTGTGAGGAGGCTGGTGAAAACCAGTTCCAGGGTAAGTTTGCCCTTGTGGCATAACTTACAAAATTTCACTCCAGAGACAAGGGCCTAGGGACAAAAGAAGAGAAAGGAGAGAAGGGCTGGTAAAACCAATGTCAAGGGAGGTTGCTCAAGTCATGGACAATTGTAGTAAAAGGAAGCACTCATTTAAGTCCCTTCTGACTGTCTAATAGTGATGATAAAACGTTGGCTTCATTTATTTTGTTTTTAAATGGTTTGTGTTTTCATACTTTTTTCTTATTTCATTGTGAGCCTTTTGTTTGCTACAAATTGCTTCAATATGTCTTCGAACTGCCTGTTTGAACACACAGTTTAATTCACTTCCATTTTCAAGAATAAAATATCTCAAGCACTTTAAAATGTTTGGAAATAGCTCCACACTCATAAAACTTTAAAATATTTGCAAGTTCCTGGAGTAGGAAATGCTGCTGGTTTGAAAGATGTTCAGTCTATTTGAAAAACAATTAGATGTTTTATTTAAAATGAAATTATGTAAAAATGATTTGTCAGCTTAAAGCAATTTTAATTTAAGGTGTCCCTTGAAATTGCTTTTATCCCCAAAACATTTTTGCTGTCCTTAGCAGCAGCCTTCAATCCTGCAACCACTTGTGCACAACAGGACAATTGTCATAATCTAATTGACTCTAATGGAACAACACCTAAGAGTAATGCTAGGCCTGACAGCTTTTGCAGAAGCAGGGTCTGGAGAGAATACCCCCACTTCCCACTGGAGGAGCCTAACCTTGCTTGCATGGTGTGTAGGAACCATATTAGAAGGTTTCTTTATAGGAAAGTGTAAAGATATTAGCAACAGATATTACTGAGAATGTCTGGAACAGTATTTTTAATTGTCATCCTACTAAAATGCCTGTCAGTAGCCAGAGATGCTCACAGTGATGTAGCCTTTCTTCTGAAGACAGCAGGGATTTGTGGTCAGATGAGAATGTATGTTATCCTAGGGTTACAAATATGCTTCAAGTCTGTAATGATGCCCAAACAGGGAATAGTTTATCAAGGACCTAATGCACAATTATGTGAAAGGCTATTGTGAAAGGTTATACTATATATATATTATTATAAAGGAAGCAGAGAATATAGTCTTTCAATTTCTAGTTTGCTATGCTTTGTTGGCTGTTGCTGAGCCCTTTAACTTTGCAACTTTAAAATAAAATTTCTTTGTTTAGGGATTTTTATTGTTTTCTTTCTTTTTTAAAATTTCAATTTGTCAACACAAAGTTAATAGAATTATTCTCTCATTGGAAATCATGGTCTTCAATGTGGAAACATGGGGAGCCTAAGTCACCTTTACCAAGGAATGCCTTCTGTGGAAAGTCTGGAAGCTTTAGAGTGTTATTTGCTATACTGGCTGAGGTATTTTTGTTCCATTAAAAACAGATGCTCTTCCTGAGTATTAAGACAGATTAATTTCACAGATACAATGGGATCCCATTAGTAAAATCTGGTTTTGTTTTTAATCAAAACAATTTCATCATATGCATGACGCCTGGCTATAATATAACTGTTTTGATGTGCAAATGGAAATCTGGAATTCTGACTTTCTTACAGTGTGTGTAAAAGGTGGCTATATTTGTAGACTCTAAAAGTGGATTCAACTGTACAAATGAAATGTTTGAATACATACCATCTGTGTTAAACATATGTTCTTTTAAGGCCTGAATTTACCATTATTTCTTAGAGATTACTTGAGTGCACTTTGAACTGACTGGGCATCTCAGAATCCAAGATTAATTGGCATCTGTCTTGTTAAAACTTGATGCATATTAATAGCAAGTTGCTCTGCAATTAACAAAAAAAAAAAAAAAAAAAAAAGAAAGAAGGATAAAAGGATTTGATTAGTTGTGAGATAAGGCACTTCTCAATGCTGTGAGGAGTACTTACTGTGGCCCTGGCCTGGAGCCAGTCATGCACAAATTTGAGCTTCAGAAGTGACAAGGCAGGACTCTGGGAGCATGAGCACAAAAGGCAAACAGCGAACAGCAAGCAGCCTGTGGTATTGTTGTCACATCTGGTCCCAGAGATGGGAGTGAATGGAGGGCTGCTTGTAAACAGCTGAGCTGTGGCACAGCTCTCCTGATGCCTTTCCAAGTGAGGTATGTTTTCAGGGAGTAGAGGCTTAGTTACGGAATTTAATGCTCTTTCAAGAACATCTGTGGCTTGTTTTTCTAATTAGAAGGGCAGTCCACAAACAAACTGTTTTCTATGCTGGGAGAAGAAACGACATCTTAGAAAGAAGCTCAAGGCTTTTGAAAGATGCAACAACTCACAAGGGGGTAAAATAATCAGGCAGCTATGCTTTTCAGAACAGTCACCTCACTTTTCGACAGTGTCATGTCACTGAGCCCTGACAATTACATATGTGTCTTACAATGAAATGTCACTGGGTTCTCCATTTATTA
Organism: Sitta europaea; assembly: GCA_013400255.1. Lineage (NCBI taxonomy): Eukaryota > Metazoa > Chordata > Aves > Passeriformes > Sittidae > Sitta > Sitta europaea. The sequence goes on along the minus strand of VXBS01004380.1, from coordinate 83,683 downwards.
TACTTCATCATAATTGATACCCTGAGCCTTTCCAGCATTGGCTTTGATCTTGTTGTTTGATTTATGTGAGCTGACTCTAGAGCCTTGGAAAACCTCAGCTGAAATCAGTGGTGTTGTACAAGGGTGTATAGTGATTCTCTGCAGCTCAGGTTGCAGGTTAGGAAGATGATTTTATAACACTGAAAATTGTTTTTTGAATTTGCTGCTATGAAATGCCAAACTAACATACTCAAAGTTTTCATTTTCATAATGCAGCTGTTGGTACATGACTGAAAAGTGTGAATTTCCAGAAAGCTGTGTTGAATCACTGTGCACTGTCTGGTCTGCACTACCCTGACTCACAAGGCAGGGAGCCCAATGGGGGTATAAGGAACTCTATATCTCAGCCATGGAAATGAATGAAGGAAAGGAAACATGATTGTAACTACAACAAAAGGTCTTTTTTCTTTCCCATGTCAAGTGGTTGAAAAATTTCTCATTGTTTTGGCAGTGCAGGTAAACTCAGATCTCACCTTTACAGCCTACTCATCTTCTCAAACTTTTCCCCTGATGCTTCTTTAAGGCTTTTGGCAGCCCATTTCTTAGTGAATCCTTACTCAACAGAAACCCTAATCTCAATCCCTCTGCCAAGATACATATATTTGATAAAGTAGATATATTGGATAAAGTAGATAACTTTAATAAAAAACAAACTCCTCTATAGCTTTATGTATCTAGCCAATATTCATTATAAATAAATGCTATATATGAGTGTGTATTTGTTTACATAATGAATAATAAATTATAGTAGACTATCTCAGTGCCCTGAAAGCAGTTGGAAAATATTTAACAGCAAAGACTTACTCTTGGTGAAGTAAAATCATGTTAGGTAACACTTAAACAAACCAGACATCTTGAAGTCCATAGGGCCTGAGAGATTGTATACACAAGTGCTGAAGAAGCTAGCTGATGTCACTGTAAAGCCACCCTTGATTATGTTTGCAAGGTAATGGAATGTTCAAGAAGGAAAGAAGGAGGATCTGTGTATCTGTAGATTGGTCAACTTTAGCTCAATCCCTGGGTTAGGTGATGTAGCAACTGATCATGAAAACCTCTTCCAGATATGTGAAAAAGGAAAAGGGGATCAGGATTAGCCAGCAGAAATTTAGAAATGGGAAACTTGCTTAACCAAGCTGACAGTCTTCTTCCATATAGGGATTAGCTTGGTGCATGAGGGTAAAATGGAGAATGCTGTTTAGCTTGATCTTAGCAAGGCTTTTGACACTATGCATCACATCATCCTCATGGACAAGGTGACAAGATGCATACTAGATAGCACACAGTGAGGTGCATTGAAAACTGGCAGAATGGTCAGACACAGAGGATTGCAGTCATTGTGATAAAGCCCAGTTTGAGGAAAATCACTTGAAGTATAATCCAGGAGTCAATACTGAGAACAATAATATTCAGCTAATGACCCCCACTAGTGACCAGAGCTGAGTGCTCCCATAGTGAGATTGCAAGCAACAGAAGACCAGGAAGAGTGGTGAGTATGCCAGATGGTGTGCTCACATTAAGAGGAACCTAGATAGGCTGGAGAATTGGGCAAAGATGAATTGTGTAGTTCAACAAAGGAAATGCCAAGTCCCAGACCTGCAGACAAATAACACTGAGTATCAGTGTGTCCTGGGGGCACCAAGCTGGAAAGCAGCTCTGCAGAAAAGTATGTGAGGATCAGCAAGCTGAGTATGAACCAGATATGTGCCTCTGTGCCACAGGTCAGCATTAGCATTGCTCTCACGTTGATAAAAGTAGTCCTTCATCTCAGCGTTGATGGGGAAACACTTGAAGTACTGGGTCCAGTTCTGGGCTTTCCCAGAACCGGACACAGGAGACATAGGTACACTGGGAAGTGTCCAGTGAACAGTCAGAAAGGTGATGAAAAGAGTGGAGGATCTCTCCTATGAGGAAAGGCTGAGGGAGCTGAGATTGCTCAGACTGGGCAAGAGGAGACTGAGCAGGATTTTATCAGTGTGTATAAATGCCCATGAACAAAAGAGGGAGAAGACCTTTTTCAGCAGTGCTTAGGGACAGAACAAGAAGCAATAGGCACAAACTTAAAAAAACCCTCAATCTGAACACCAAAAACTGTAAGATGGTCTAACACAGGAATGGGTTGCTCAGAGAGATGGTGGAGTTTCCATCCATAGAATCATGTAAAATCAGGTTAGAGTCCTGGGCAACCAGCTCTGCCTTATGCTGCTTGAGGAGTGGGAATGGACTAGATAATCTGAAGAGTTGCCTTCCAACCTGAACAATTCCATGATTTTGCTATATTCCACAGTAGAGTTGTTGCTGTCTTTAATTACATTTGCTCATCGGATATAAAAGTATCTCTGTGGAAGCATCCATTATCAGAGTAGTGGAAATAGGATTGTTATTTAAAGCAAAAGTTCTTCTACTACTAATTACAGCAGACCTACAGGAGCTTCCTTTTCTGCAGAGGGTGAATTGACTTCCTCTTAGTGACTATTCCCTGGATTCCCTGTTCTAGTTTTTCAGCAGTGCAAATGGCACTTGCCAATAAAAGAATGTTGCAGCTATTTGGTTAGCTACTTGAAATGGTCTCCACTACTGTCTCTGGAAGCAGGTTATAAAAACCAGGCTAGCACTAGACTGAAAGCAGAGAGGAACACAGCTATCACACAGGATTTCTGCTTGTCTTTCTAGTATGTAGCTATGCTGGGAATTCTGTCACATGGGTGACATGTTATGTCAATTCTATAGAGTATTTTCCTTTTATGGCCAGGCTGTGTTCCTGTTGCTGCTGATATGAACATTGCTTTAGCTGCTTGGCAATGCACTGTAATTAACCTTCTGCTAAGTAACAATGCCTTTAAACCAGGGTTTTAAAAATATAATTATTTGTAGGAGAATGGCAGATGAATAGTTGAAGCACTGAAATTTCTTAATAGTATATTCTATGCTGTTTGGTGACACAAGTATATTTTATTAACAAAAAAGAAATTTGGTCTTCATCAGCAAAACCCTTTTTGAGTATGTGAGACACCTCACATGAAGACAGTTAGATTTCTGTGGATGTATAAACTCTTACCTCTGTTGTTATGCTAAAGAATACTCTGTCCTTTTCTTTATTCTTAACACACATTGGTCTGTTATTTTATAGTTGCTGCACAGAAACATCAACCATTGCCATGCAAGTGAAAAACCCAAAGAAGTGCATGTTTCTGGAAAGAATCAGATTTCCTATGCAATTTCTGACCAATAGTCACTTCCCAGAAATACTGTATGTGTGACATCTGCATATACCTTTGTGTTTGGGAAATCCCAGGAAGAAATGCAACACACTGTGGGTATGTGTACTCTGAGTGCTGAAATCACACCTTCCTGACCCTCAAGCCTCACACAACTTCTGTTCTCTCACACTTTCCACTCTTGCCCAGAATGACCCTTCCCTTCATGCTCCTGCTCTCTGGGCACTCTTCCCAGAACTATCCGTGAGCTGTGTTCACCACTCCCCTCTGCTGTGTTTCTCATGCTAGAAAAGAAAGCACTAGGTTAGAGTAAGGAAAAAAGAACCTCAGAGCCACTTGCTTTGGACCTCTGCAGGAAATACAGTGATGGATATTTTCTGCCAGTGATGGCAAGGTTAAGAGAAACATAAGACTTGAAACCTACATGTGATTTGAAGCTTGTGTTTGAATCCCATATTGGAGCATAGTTTTCTATCCTACTTACTCAGGAATTGGGATGATTTAACTGCAGCCTTCCAGTACCTGAGGGCAGTCTACAGGAAAGGTGGAAAGAGACTGCAAGAGTATGTAGCAATAGGAAAAGGGGACGTGGTTTCAAACTGAAAACAATAGGTTTAGATTAGATATAAGGAAAAACCCTTTCCTGGGAGAAGGATGAGGCACTAGAACAGGTTGTCCAGAGAAGTTGTGGATGCCCCATATCTGGAAGTTTTCAGGCCAGGTTGGATGGTGCTCTGAGCAACCTGATCTTTTGGAAGGTGTCCTTACTTGTTGCAGGGGCTTTGGAACTAGATGACTTTTAAGGTCCCTTGCAACCCAAAGCATTCTAAGATTCTAGGATTCTATGACTGCTGAAAAATGCACTGATTGTCTGATGGGAAAAGACAGCCCATGGCCTCTTCATCTCACCATTTTAAGCCCCAGGCTGCCCATCTTTTGTTTCTTTCCCTAACCAATCTTGTTCCCTGTTACTTCTCAGTAACCACTTTGCAAACTGCCCATTTCTACCTTTCTGCCTCACTTCCCCTTGCTCCTGCCTTTGGTCAGTTCCAAATCTCCCTTCACAGGCTTGCTCTTCCTGTGCTACCACACAAGGGATTTCCTTCTGCTGCCTGTTCCCCTCGTCCACAGCCTCTTCCCACCCTCACCCTGGAGTCCTTTCCCAGACCTGGTTGCTCCAGTTCCATTTTCCTTTTCTGCTGTGCCCAGGTGAAACTGAAATCTTGCTCTGCCCTCTGCAGCTTCCACCTGGAACATATGTGCAGGAAAGATGCAGTTTCTAGACAGTTATTTATTTCTAAATAGGTGAAATCATTGTTTCTAAAAGCTTGTAAGTGGATCATGTCGAATGGAAAAAGGCAGGAGGTTTTTGACATGTAAGCCTCTTGTCCCCCATTAGATTTCAAGTGACTTGTCTGAACCTCTAGATTTAAGAACAGATTTTACAAGTCTGAAAAAATGTACAAAACACTATTATTTCCCCAGACTCACTCCTGTGGGTGGCTGGATCTTGCCACATCAAATTTCCCCCAACTATTCATCATCCCGCATCCAACTGAATCTGCAGCTTTTAATACATGCAATTAGAAATTGAAAATTCCTATTATGGGCAGTTTTGTACAGAGTTTTATCATATCATTATCTTATCATTAACATGCCAGGCTAAATTCCTAACAGGAGTTGCTACCAATCCCTCCTAGTATACAGAAAAAAAAAAAAAAATCAATCATTTATTGATTTAGAACACCAACTACTGAACAATATACTAAAATATGTCACATGGGCACTGTGTTTTCATGTTGCCTCATCCAAGACTTAATTTAGACAACTCAAAATGCATATTGACTTCCTTTAGCTTTGTATCAAGTTCTTACTGAACAAACTGCTTATAAAAGATGATAGATAATAAACACGTCCAGCTTGGTTTTTTCAAATGTGAATTTGGAAGACGGAGAGAATAATGGGCTGAGGAATGTTTTATTTCTTCTTGTCAAGGTGAAAGAAAGGAAAAATACACCCAAGATGTTTCTTTAAAAGATCTATTTAAATGGGACCAGTGCTGAAGGAGGCAATTATTTTTTTATCATAAAAGCTTGACAGCCCCCTTTTAGGGCTGAAATGCAGAAACAAAATGAAATCTTTTGTATGATGGATTGAGTTAATGCACAGCAACTTTCTGAGTGGGAAAACCAGAGCAGTGATTAGGTTATTTTTATTACTTTAGCTAGAGAGACTGGGTACTGCTTCTACAACTAGTCACTGGGGTATAATTAATAGACCATTTGCTAATAGAATATAGAGCTTTAAAAGCAGATGCTGTTTGGGATTTCAGCTATCTTGCTGCATCTGGGTTGCGAGGAGTGCAGAACTGTGTAGCACTGTCTGAGTTGCTCTCCTGGACTGTGCATGGTTAATCCATGTTGCTCTGAGAGCCTTGGCTGTGCAGAGGTCCAGACAGAGCATGGGGCTGTCCTGGCTGGGCTGGGAGCCCTCTGGCAGCCGCTGGCCAGGGCGTGTGTGCGCAGCCGCCGCTTGTGCCAGGTCCCAAAATGAGTCCCAAACCCGGCTTGGCAGACAGGAGAGATGGAAATGAGGAAAGGAAATGAGGAACCATTTTACCACCCTGGACTGGCTTGAGAAGTGAAGAGCTATCCAGAGCCCTTCTATCAGCTCAGACCTGCTGGTTTGTGGTGAAATCTCAGAGTGCCACAGAGAGAGCTCCTCCTCCTGTCACCCAGAAGAGCTGCCTCTCCTTTCTCATCCGCTTGCACCTGTGAAGGTGTTGTCTGTTAAGGGTAACCCAAGCTTAATTGATAGAATAATAGCCTTTGGCACCTCCAGATGTTGCAGGTGTTTACAAGAATGGGGTGGGGGAGGAATCTGGTCTCAGCTGCAGTTGCTTTGCATATTACATGCTGGTCCAAGCAGGAGCTTCAAAATAACATGTATTAAGGCACTGATCTTGTCCAGCACAGTTTAACACACTTTATTCTGGGTTTGGGATACATCTCTACTCTGCAGAGATGGATTTGGATTATGCTGAAGCTCAAGTCTCCCAGTTTGTGCTGGAGATGGGATCAGTCTTCCAAAAGGGTCAGAGCATAAAGACTAAAACCATGTCTCACTAGCACTGCATCCTCTATTTCTTATTTTGCCTAGGAAATAGACATAGACAGGAATATGGACCTAAGTGTTTATTTACATGTTCCTGATTAAAATGTTTACCACTGGAGGAACAGCAATTATGGTGAATGGGAGATATTAAAAAATAAGTGTAATGAAAGATCTGTAGGCTTGTTTTTCCCAGAAAAGTTACTAAGAGGCAGAAAAAGTAATTTGTGGTGGATGCTGTGTAGCCCTTGAAGAAATACAGTCTATTTCTCTGCCTCTGACTTATTTGAGAGATCTCATAGTCTCCAAACCTTTTTTCCATTTTATTATTCATTGTTTGAGAGCTTTAGATGTTCTTATGGTGCTTGTATACCTGTTCACAATTTTCTCCCTGAATCCCTGAGCCTGCAGATAGTCAGAGAAAGGAAATATATGTGCCTTTCTTAGAATAATAAAACTGCTTATGTCAGCAAAAGATCTTTAAGATCATTGAGTCCAACCATTAGATCTGTTTCTGATTACAGGCCCAGTTTCTCTGCTTTGGTGTGGAAGAGAGAGATAAACCAGTGACGTCTAACAGCCCTTTCCAAATTATATTGTATGACAACTCAAGGCATAAATGAGAAAAAATGTGCGCCTCCCATCTCACACTGCTTCTCTGCTGTCCATGTAGGTTTTGTTTGATAGTTTCCATTCACTTTTCAAGTCAAATGGACAGAGTACATTGAGAGTTTGCCACCTTTTAAAGCACTGCTACTTTAACAAGTGTTTGTGAAATAATTTAAGGCCTGTTATTGGTGACAATACTGTGAGAAATTTCCTTGGGGGCCCCAGGAACCACTTTCCTGCTCAAGCTCTGGCCTGTGGTGCCTGCTGGGGCATCTGTGCCTTGCTTGGCTGGTCCAGACCCACCTGGCTGATTGGACAGCTCTGCCAGACCTCATCCCCTTCTGGTCTCTTGGTCTTCCCTCCTGCTCTCAGCTCTTGCTCCCCAGCCTGCACAGGACAGTGCAATGATGTAGCCAGTCTCACATTCAGATTTGCTTCAAGGCTGATTTTTTATGCTAGTTTTAAATTTTTTTTTCCTTTATTGTTCATTGGTATAGTTAGTACCTCAGCAAGTAATCCTATCTGCAGCTTTTGAGAGCTACCACAGCAGACTTGAACATAACATAAAATTCATTTTCAGAGCTTAACAAGCTGTCACTCGTCAGCTGCTGTGGTGGCTGCCTTCCTATGCTCTTAGTCTGTGGTAAATGCAAGATAATTCAGCTTATCTTAACTCTTTATTGCTGCAGGCTCAATTAAATCCAATTACCTCACATTTGCAAGATTACACACACATACAGGATTACTGCCACTCAGTTGAGAATGTGACAACAGCTGAACCCAACCTAAATATTTCTTACTCCTAAGGGTATTTTATATGGCTGTCTGCATGTCTTTTGAGTTTGATTGCATAGAGCTTCGTATCTGAGAGAAGGTGCTTTGCTCCTAGGTGCCAGCTTCTGTTGGTAAAGGAATTTACATTAAGCTGAACTGGTGACAGTGCAGAGAAAGAAACAAATAGGAACTCTTAGCCTCGGCTTACATGATACTCTAGGCATTGAAAGGTTAGGAAATTCCCTTACAGGAACCCCAGGTCCTGCACAGTTACCCAGAATTTATCAGAGATCTTTCAAGGGATGAAATCATGCAGTATTTTTCTGTTACTGTTTGGGGTCTTTCAACAAGATGGAAATTGAATCTCAAATCGCCCCAGTATGCTTATAGTTAAGTTTTGGAGAATTTTACTTAACTAGAAAAACTTAACCAGAAGATATGGAAGAATTCAAGGTAGACATGAGAAAGGATCAAGTCAACAGAAAGGCGGGGCAGAGAAGACAATACAGGTGACAGAGGAGACAAGGAACCTGCTATGAAAAGTGGCCACAAATAGAAGAAGGACCGTTTAAATATGACATATGTTCTGAGGTCTTCATGAGTAAGACATTTATGGAAAAAAATTGCGCACATGGGATGCCCTGCCATCTGAGGCTTAGTGACTTCCAGAAATCTGCTTCTTAGGCAATCCATTATTTGCATGATATAATCATTTAATAATGGTTACAAAATAAATTACACAGCCTTTATAAAATTTTTAAGAAAATATGGCAGCAGGCATAGTTTGGAGGGCAAGGTGAGCCCAGATTACCTTTGAATGTAACATTAGTAGCTGTCTTTTCAGGTAAGGTAGTAATTACTTTTAATGATTTAACTAAAAAAAGAAATCTTCATCTATTACCTTCAAGCAGATTTCAAGAGTCTTGAAGTGCTAATTTTGTACCAGAATGATCTTGAATGCCATGCTGTTAACACTCCAGAAAAGTATTCCAGCACCTGCTCTCACATAGAATTAGCTCTACTTATATTCCTAAAAAGAAGACCAAATGTATTATACTATCTGCTATAAATAATTTCGCATGTATCTCCAAGAGCTATGATATTGTAAATATTCAGCAATTTCTGTTCATACAGTAATAGGAAGAGGTAATACACTTCATCATGGATAACGTCAACTTCAAAGTAAGTGGAGAACCAACTTTTTGACCAATATATAGCACAAAATGCTTTTAAGATCTGTACCATTATAGTCCTGGTTATTGCTTAATGATAACAACTGAAAACTAGACAAGAATGAAGTGCATCGTACCAATTTGTAAAACACCTTTGATGGATTGTGAGTCAAGTGGCTTACCCTTTATGCTCAGTGCATACAACAGTGATTTCAATAAGGTCAGTTAGGTAAACCTTGATAGCATTTGCTATTTATAAGTCACTGAACTTCGAGTAAGTACACATCATACACTGGAATCTGACCTAGCAGAAATAAAATCTAAAGGGAACCTTACAGAGCCATTATATCACTCCTCACACAATATCATGTTTAAAGCACGTTCTTCTAGGAGCTTCTCCAGCCAATATGGTTCATAGGTCAAAATGTCCAGCTTCATTTATCACAGCCTTCAATATACTAAAGTATATGAGTGACTTTAGAAAAAAAACAATGGCGAAGAAAGAAACTGGGACATCCTGTTTATATATTTTTCAAGATAAGTTCAAAAGCAGCCTGAGAGAGATAATTCTGAGGTCCAATTCTCTCCTGCCAACTGGCAGCACTGGGACAGACAATCTAGATTTTATAATTTAAACTCAATTCTGTCAATCAAGACTGAAATAAACACAGTATTGATTCTTACTCTTTACATATATTTGTAAATATTCTTTTATATAGAAATTTCCATCTGCACTCCAGGAAGTGTCAGATCTTTTGTACCTGCTTTCTATGGTTTCTATCACCTATTCACTGAATCTGAAATGACATAGAGTCACAAAGTGCACAGGTGATTTTCAACTACATAGAACTGTAAAAGTCGGTATTCAAAAGGCAGTATTATATTCAAATTTTTAAATTCCCAAGGCAGCCTTGGATAGGGAGGTGTGAGAAGACACCCCTAATGCAGATTGTGCTGTGGTGCCAAAAGAGCTGAGAGGGAAGGGGAGCTGATATTATCTTCAGCTGACCTGGATGGATTTGGAAGAGGAGGTATGTCTACAGCTTCAGCCAAAGGTTATAAATATGGGATTAAGTTCCCATTCCTTTATGCTACACTTCCATCTAGGAAAGCTGACTTACCTCAGTATTTCCACACTTGTGAACTAGTGATCTTTGCCATAATGGCTATGCAGTCACATTTTTGTTCCAGGGCAGTCTGCCTACCATTTATAGGCCTCCCATTAAAGTGACTCCCTTAGTGACTTTTTTATATAGCAAGCAACTATAATTGTGGATCAAATATTTTTGGTGGCAAGATACCATTCCTATGATTGGCACTCAGTAAACTGAAGATATGTTTCAGATTTTGGAGACAGAGATGAAAAGACTCTGTGATCTTCTTAACAATCTACCCAAAATGTGGGTAATATGTTTAGATAAGAGCAATGTTACAGCCATGAGAAAGATCTATGAAGATCTCTGCAAGGAGAAGAAATTACAGAAATGAAAGAAAAGTAAAGGAAAATTATATTCTTCATGGGACTGTCTTCAATTCATTGGCAAATGTCCCCAGCTCTTCTTTTACACAGTATGAAGCCCAGCTGTTGATCATACACACCAATAGTGTGGATGCAACTCTTGCACTACTTTAATCGTGACAAAGTGACTGGTAGCATGTACGATCCATGTTCCTGTAGAAAGGGAAGAAGCACAAAATAAAAATAACACTGTCAGCTGAAGAGGAGCATTTGTGCTCATGTTGGAGGTAGAAACCTGTCACATCAGACATCATTGTGAAAATCAGACCTTGTGTTTTCCTGTAGGGACCACTCCTTTGGCTGAAGCATTCTCCCAATTAAGGAGTAGCTGCCGAGTGACAGAAGTCATCGGTTAAGATGCCAGAGCGAAGGGGTCATTTTACAAACTGGGCCTGTTAAAATGTGAGCACTCCCTGTAGCATATCTAAAAGACTTTATAGTCTTAACATGTTCCAGCCTTGCTGGTCAAGTTCGTGTCTCCTGTCCACAGGTACTTGCTGGAAAGATAAATGCTTTGATGGAGTTCAGTCAGGAACAAGCCCACCGGGGATTGCTGCCATGCAGAAAGCTTATAAAGCATCTAAATGTACCTTTGCTTCCCATGTGGCTATTCTGCCAAATGTAGAGAAGCTATGAATGCTTGTTTTCCTCAGCCTGGTAGTCAGAACTACTTTCTTTTACTAGGCTGTTTGTGTAAAGTTTGATTAACACCTGGGGTCAAAAGGAATCTGGACCAAAATGTCAGAAAGACACTTTGTTAATGATATCCCAGAGTAGAAGAGTCCTCAGATAATCTTTTTATACATCACATTGTGCTGTGAGCAATTGTCCTGAGATACAGGGGGAGATGAAGTGATGACTTTAACAGATAGAGAGTGGACTATGATTTGCAGGTAAAGTAAGTCCTCTTTCCATTGATAATTTACAGGGATAAAATTTACACTGATTGCATTAGGAATTTGCCCCAGGTAGCATCACTTAAAACTCTCCGAGTCTTGAGCTCTGGATGTTTGGAAGCAATGAGTTCATGTGGGAAAATGCAGTTGTTCACTTTGATTTCTGGAATTTTATTTCTATGTTTAAAGGAGTACCTGCTACCTCTCTCCCTCTTTAGAGTTTCAGGTTTTCCAAGATGAATACTTCTTTTGGAGTGTGTGAAGGGGTTACCTACCACCTGAAGCATACAGATATTATTTTTCTGCTGACAGGAACAACCTGTGATTTTCAATATGTATAACTGTGGAATGACCTATAGTAACCCACTGACGTGTGAATGTATTTACTTCTCAGTCAGCTATGAGTGCCAAATGCTAAGTGCAGCATAAAAATACATTAAATGAATATGCAACTTTTATTAGAAGGATCTTGGACCATAGACTTTTAGTAGCCTTTTGCAAATTTTACAAGCCCACGAATAAAAGCACGAACTTAATTGAAGTCTTTGAAATTAAATTTTCTGGTATAAATAAGCCCAAAGTGTCAAAATTGTCAAGCTTGAAAATGCCCATGTGGGCACATACCCTGGGACAAGCAGTTCCTATGGTCAAATCAGGTTTGCCTATTGTGAGCCAGAATACATAAACTCAAGCTCTCAAGCTTACCAGCACCAGGCTCTAAACTAGTCCTAGTTCAGAGCTGACCCAAACTGCATCATACTAGACCCAGTTCCATAATGGAGCTGAATGGAGAATTCTATAATCCTAATCTGACCAGTACTGTCTTGTACTACCCATGCCTTTTTGCTCATTTTGGAAATCTGTGGCTTTTGTATGCACATTTGTTCTGACACGTGTACTGCATGAATTCTAATTCCAAGAAATTTGTTATTTTTGCTCATGTTACATTCATGAGGAGCACAGATTTTTCTCCTGCCCCTTCTATGGCATGAGGTGGACTCAAGTTTTCTAGGTATTTCAGAGCTCTAGCTGCAAGGAAAAAAGCTGACCTTATCTTCAGAAGAGCCATTTTCAGCCATTAAACTGTCAGTCACAGGGAAGAGGGTCTGTTTGATTCTCTGCTGCAAAGGAAAAGAGGATCTATAACAAATACTCAGCCCAAGGCATAGTGCCATGGTCAGATTTTATCCACCCAGTCCAGGGCTAGCAATTCTAGATGTTATTTTCCATTGCAAGGGCAAATGGGAACCTTTTGAAACAGCCAAGCAGTAGGAATAGTCAAGTCTCTAGGAGCTGAACTCATTTGCTTCTCCTCTTGCTGAGCAGCAGGACCTGTTTGTGACTTCCAAGAGATGTGTTGCTTTAGAATAGGTATGAGGAAGAATGGCTCTGTTCCTAGCCTTTTGCCAACTAACTTTTAGAAAAGAGAACCAAAAATGTATTTTTTATGATGCCAACTGTCCAGGAGATCCCTGAGTAATATTTCTTTACACTGTTGTATTCCAGAGATTTTTATCACACATGATCCACTAAAAGAGAAATAAATATGAATCTACTGACTTTTCTTATAACACCAGGAGCTCAGAAACACTCCTGGTTCTCACTTCTGCCTCTCACCACTCCCTATGCATCTGCAGACCCTTACCTTCACACCAAAAACATCTGTGGGGTATACTGAATACTCTGATCCCTTCCTTTGGACACCCCTGTCTGGAATTGTGCTCGGTGCTGCAGAGAAGACCAGTTTGCTAGCACTCTTGGGTGTTTTTTATTTAATTTTTGGCCTGCAACAGAAAATATTTCATTTGGAATTTGTTTTCCTCCACCATCACAGAGCTGGGAAGTTGCTCTTTTGTTGTTGCTGATCTTCTGTATCAGTTGAAGGAATTAAGCAAACAGACTTCATTTGTCAATCTGACAAATGAAAAGAAAGAGAAAAGAACAAACCCAGCATCACAGGATGCTAAGAAAATTACTTCTATTTTTAGCCTGGTACATTTTAGACATGTAAACACCTCTGTTAATCGCAGACCCTGCAGCAGTGCTCTAGGGATTATTGAATTGCTTGGAAAGCTGGCAGCCCTATATGGCATACCAGTGAAGGACTTGACAAGGCTAATTGTGTTCCAAGTTGTTTTCAGCACCAGTGGGAAATGAAAAGTCTGTGTGCTGGATGTACTGTACAAACTAAGTAGTGACGGAGGAAGGGAGGTGGGAAGAGTGAGGTGCTGAATAAAGGTAACAGGATCCATAAGCATATGACATTTCACTAATATATTTGGCCTCTGGAATCTGAAAGGCAGTTGCATGCTTAACAGGCATGTGATGTACTATCGTGAGTGCCTGCATTTCCCTTGGAAATTTTAAATGGCTAGCTCTGGAGTACATCTTTCTATCTCTTTTCTCTTCACCAGTAAGAATACAAATTTCATTATTAATGATGTTTTATCTCTCGATACAGGATTTTTCAGATCCTGAGCAGTATTTTTTCCCCCCTATATGCTTATGAAGCCAAAAAATTGTATCCACAATGTTTCAACCTCTACTAATAACATTTCAGGATTATCTTCTCTTGCAAATTCCCAGTAGCAACAAACAATTTGCAAATACCTTTTGTCTTGTCTTCCTGTCTTCGAATATGGATTTCCCTCTAATCTATTGCTTGAGTGACTTATCTGCTGTCCCATGAGGTGTTCCTTATGGAGTATTTAATTCAAAACCTGTGTGAGCAGGTGAAACTTCTGCAGTGTTTGCTCCTGTTTATCTCATATATAAAATTGTTTCTGTTCATCAAATTCACTGTGTTTCACCACATTATCTTCCATGGCTTTGGATACCTATTCAAAACCTGTTTATGTGACTCTTTGGATTCTGGTGGGAGGAGTTGGGTAACCTTTCATGGCTGAGAGATCCATGAAAACTAGCCTGCTTTCCACACTGCAGGAACAAACATGCCATAAAAATATCTAATTGAAACACCCTTAACAACATTTCCTCTTTTTATGAGCACTACAACAGATTTGTCCTAGGTCTGGCTTTGGTGCCTTGGTTTCCTCTGTCATATTCTGTTAAACATAAAATGTCCTGCTGAAAGTGATGTGTTTCTTCCTTTCTAGGGTATATCTTCCAGTCTTACGCTGACAATGCAATCTAAGATTGTGATCAAACTTGAGTGTGCCAGCTTTTAAGAATTGGTGTTATGAGCCCTCTCATTGAGGATTTAATAATAGGAAGTTTTGGGCAATGCAATCTCAGAAGGAGATTGTTGTCTTCATGGGGTTTTGGAATAGTCTGTCTAGAAGAATAATACAAGAGAATCCAGATAAAAGGATTGAAAGGATGTGAGACTAGGTAAGGAGGAATGGAGGCTAGGGGAGAATAGCCAGGAAATGAGAGAAGGTCTGGAAGAATATCAGAGGTGTGATGGAAAGAGATTATGAGAAGAAGTACTTCCAGAAGTGAGAAGACTGGCAGAGAACTCTGAAATGGTATTAAAGGGAGTGATAGATGCTCTGGCCTGGGGACAGGAGCAGTCTGGGACTTGCGAGGGGAGCACTCTGTTTCTAGGAGTCTGGACCAGGAAACAAAAGGATTGTTATGTTTGGGAGCAAGCTAACAGGCAACCTGTATGCCCATCTTTCTAAAAGTATTATGCAATACCTTGTTGGTGCATTTCAAAGAAAATGGTGAGGACATTACTTCTCATCAATTTTTTTTTTGTTCTGAATTGAAGGATACACATATCCCACTGAAAAAACCCCAAACTAACTTGTGTTTTCTGGCCCACCGAGCAACTGTCAATGAAATTACAACATTTCACTTTCTCCACCCAATCAAATGAACTGTTCTTATCCATTGACTCTACTAGCAGCAGGCCTTCATCTACATTCCCCCATGAATCATGCTTGAATGTTGGCTGGGAGGACATAAACTATGAGTGGGAACGTACCAACAGTGTGGTTGGTCCATGGTCCAGATTAGTTTTCCAGGAAAGCCATGACCTGTGAAAGGACCCTGATATTCAAAAACAAGCATGAGAAGGATGTCTGAAGAGAACTTTTTTCAATCATTCTTTAGGTCTGAAAAAGAATGTGAAATCTTGAAGGGATATTTCTAGGCAGTGTAGTGTCTGTTTTCCACTGTGCCTGACATGAATGAGATCTACATCTGAAACCTGCACAACAATGAACTTAGAGCTGGTTTCTCCCAGTTTCCTCTATCAGAGTGATGATGACCAATAGGCAGGGGTGCCAAGTCACCAACAGAGCTTCAGGATGGTGCCAGTGCTGTGATAATTTTTAAAATAAGTTTTAAATACATTAAAAAAAAAGTGATGTAGGGATAACAATTTCAGTATAGGATAGTCCTCTTCTGTGAAGACCTTGAATACTTAGTGAGCAGTTGATTCATGGAGGAGAGAGATTAGAGATTTGTACCCAAATACTAAAGTAAGGTCTAATGATTATTTTGCTATACTATCAAAAAATTAACAGGTAGTGTGCATTGGTGTGTGTCATAGACTAACCTGCATCATGGTGTGCTGATGACCTAATCTGGTGTCATATTTGGACAGTAGGACATCTACCCCGCATGTCCTGTCCTTTACATGGTCTTCAGATAAAAGGACAAAGAAAGTAAATTGTACACTTTGCAAAATAGTTAGGATGTAGCCAAAGTACCTGCATAGATCCATAAATTGCAGAGTACTCAAATCTTCCCATCGCATCCTACGCAACTGTAGTGTATTTATTTTTTGTTACCACGAAGCTGAACTTCAAAGAAAGTAAAAATAAATTAGTTCCTAAGACTCTGTTCTGACAGAAGCTGTAACTACCAAGACCAAGAACTGCTATGATTACCCCACAGACATCAGCACAAAAATGGCAATGTATTCTGCCAACAAACAATGTGCTGTTCCATTGCTGTAGAACTATCAGCCCCAAATTGCCATCTGTGTCTCCTGCAGTGTTCAGTGTCCCATGTGGCTGATTAGCTGGCATATGTCAATATGTGAAAGAAAGAATTGTTCTATCTTGTTGAAGGGCTTCTTCTGTTCAGAATTCTAGATATTTACACTTGTCCATCTAAAAGGTAAAGTGTTTGTTATTGGAGTTGTTAATGTTCTAAGAACTGCACAGAACAAATAAGACACGTAAATCTTGGCCGCAAAGAATTTATCTAACTCAGAAAAAAGACTTACAGGGTCAAATGAATGACTAGTTGTACATTTTAAAAATTGCTACAGATGGAAACCTTGGCTTTCAAGAAAAAGAAATTCTAAAGAAATTCTTGGTTTGAGCTGATTTGGTTTCAGATAAGAACTAGTCATAAGTTTCAGTTCAGATATTCTGCTGTAAAGATTATACTTAGGCTGTTCTGGGTTTACTTTCTTTGTGTGTAGTTACTCTTTGTGAACTGAACCACAGTCCCACTGATATGCAATCTTGTCTCTTGCTAAGAGGGGAGCATGTAGTGTCTCACAGAAGATGTAGTCTAAACAATAAACATTATTTACAGAGAAAAATGTACAGCAAATACACTTTAATTCCCATTGGAATAGAAATATTTCACCAAAAAGAGATTTGCAACAAATTTTTATGAGGCAATTTCATTTCATTGGTTTTGTCTGTCTTTCTCTTGTGTAAGGGCACTTGTCTTTGTGCCAAACAGGCATCAAGGAGCCAGAAGGGTGGGGGGTTCATAGCAGAAAGGATGAAGAGAGGCTGGTTTCTGAAATACTTGGACCTGACAATACTGCTAATCATCTATGGCTGTTTTTCAAAGAATTATAACCTGGCAAACACAGTCAATTTCTGCTGACTCTAAAAGGTTACTGAGATAAATATACGGTTGCCTGCTCTAGCAGTGAATAATTTTTCAAACCTAAGAGAAGGAGAAACTTGTCCTGAGACGACTATGAACTCAAGAAGCAGTGAAATCCTGCCTAGATGAATTATCTAATATTATTCATAATTAATATATGGTTATTATGCTAAACACATATCTAGCTATGGTTAAAATTCTTCTGCTGAGAGTAATCTGGAATAGAAACCACCATTTTTCATCTAGAGTAAAAGAACAGTATTGTGTGGTTCCTGGTTCCTGTACAGAGGTTCTGTATAAAATAAAATTCCAAAAGAAGGCCTAAAGGAAGTGGAAAAGTAGGATGTAGCATCACAACTCATTCTTTTGTAGGAATTTTCTTGTTACTTCAGAGAGTTAAGAAGCTGGTCTGGCCGAGCTCTGTATCTTTCCAGCTGAATCCTATACATGAAATAATCTCCTATTTCTTGTGGTTTAGAAAGTAATTATTAGGCCATGGCCAGAGAAAATTCAGGGCAGAGCTGCAAACTCTTCAACAATTAAACTGTGAATGGAACAAGTTAGATCTCTGTGGAGACCCCCTCAAGATAAGTCCTGCTGTTGTTCTGCCAGACTTTCAAATATTGTTTGCAACTTTAGAACTACAATAAATCTGTAATAATTCACCTCAGCAGCCTGTCTCAAGAGCTTTTAACCCAAGTAGCTTGCCAGCTTTCTTAAACATGCTTTACTGTATATAGACACTTCAGTTTTTTGTGTATTTCTGTTTCTTTGCCTGTATGAACCACTCCTTAAAATGGTCTGTTTCCCTGGCACTGGGAATGAAACTGGAACAGCTTGTCCTGGCAACTGTTGCTAGTCTACAGTAATTGGATGTATTAAAAATAAAAACAACAACAAAACAATTGTTTTTCCTCATTCCTTCCCAGTAGAAATCAGTTAGTCACAGCCTTTATTTAGCACATGTGACATTTACCTAAGCAAAGGCAACTGGGGAGCCAGTTCTATGTAACAGGCTTGGGGAGCACAGATCTTACTCATGCTGCAGACTTTGTTCTGTTGTCCTGCTTGTCACCAAGGGTTAGTCACTATTCAGGATGTTTCTGGTAACAGGACAAACTGTTACAAGATCATTTTTGCCATGAATTTGAAAGGAACTGGACAGAGAAATTACTGTTGGGAGTACCTTCCAGCAAGGTAAAGACTGCAAAGAGTTTTCCCTGGACTTCATGTCAGGAGCACATCCTCAGCATGAATTGTCACCTTCAGTGCTTCTTTTCTGTAGTTGATCAGATTCCTGTGTGTCCCCGCTCACGTGGGGGTTTTTGCAATAAATTACACACTTGTTCCTCCATCACATGGTACCTTCCCTGACTCCTACCTGCCCCATCCCTGCAATCCTTATCTCCAGTCTCCAGGAAGAAGTGGGGGATCATTTTATTTCTTTGAGGAGACACCTGATTTGTGACATGTGGGTTCAGCTGTCTTGGGGTGGCTGCTCAAGACAGGTCAAAATTTGGAGGCATTGTGGGATGTGTGAGGAAGGATAATCAGAAAAGTTATGTGTTGTTTCATTTGTCTTAAGGTAACTGTAGTGAAAGTGGAGGCCCCTGGGGAGTTGCAGAGTCAAATTGATTTCCCTTCTTGGACTGAGGTCACCTCGAGCTCCATCACCCAGAGAGAAAAACAAATCACTACCTGGCATGATGCAGATGACCTCTTCATATGATCTCTGAATAAAATGCAGTTTTGACTCTGTAACCTGTTTGTAGTGATGTGCATTTGGGCAGTACTATAGCTGGAGTCTAGATACCTGTCCTGCTACATGCCTTAATAACTGTGGATTCTCCTTCCTTGCAGACTTCTGTCCGTGTTGTGACTCCAACTCATCATTTTCTTTGCATTTATTGACAGCATCTAAGAGAGAATTGAGTTAACTGAAATGTGCAGTGCAACATCTGATGAATTTTTTCAAGCCGTCCCTTTGTTTCAATGGGAAGTATCAGAAATAATTCTCAGTTTGTGCTAAATTAAATTGTTCTTTGGGTTTTACCTCCATTCTTGCCACATCAGACATAATCTCTCCCTCAGTTCTGACCAGACTTGCGTGTTGCCTGTGTTTTGTGTGTTGCTTGTTTTCTGAGGGGTGGTTTCTGTCTGTCAACTGTCTAACTCAGAAAAAGGCTCTTTCTTTTTTCTGACAGCATCTTGACTGAAAAATAATGCTCTCACATCTCAGTTTCATCTAGGCATCACCCTGCCTGTGCAAAGTGAGTTATTTTGGTATGTACATTCACATGAGGACATTCTTTAACTCTATCAGATGGCATTTAATCATTGCTTAGATTCAGAATATATAAAATTTTATTTTTAAAAGATACATTGTATACATAAAAGTCTCCCAGGGTGACTTTGAAGTTTGAAGATAATTATTTGGCAAGCAATGTGGGGTCTGCTGACATGGCTGGTTAAAGAACACATTGTGCTAATTTGCAGTTATACTAACAGAGATAAGAAGCCTGAACTAAAGAACTCAATACAATCAGGGGCATGTAAATGGGACCTATGCTAAGCCTGCTGGATCTCCTGAGGTTCTGGCTCTAGTTTAGAGCATTTCTTTATTTAAAACTCCTCTGTTGAAATGCGAGATGTGTTGAATGTTCCAGAGGAATGTGAAAGCTGGATGACTCTCTAGAAAATGAGATTTCCCTTTTATGTGTGATAAGCGACTCATCTATTGTTACCTGCTTTTCCTTTCCTGGATAATTACAGAAGAAATGAATTTTATCTCCCATGTTAATACTATCTATCTAATGTTAAAGACTTTACTGGATGAATTGATATGTTCTGAATTCTGCAAAAACTCCACAAACAGAGGTATAGGGCAGCAAGTAACTAAGGACATTGCTCTTCTAGTTCGACCTTACAGAAAGTACCTTAAGATGAACTTTGGTTATTCCTGTAGGAGTGATTTAAAATACATGCTCCATTTTTCTGCCAGATATGATTACCCCAGCACCAGCAGCAGCAGAAAGGGTGATATACCCTTCTCTCAGCTACAGAGGTCATAGCCTGGTGTATTCACTGAAACTGCAGGAAGACTCAGCTTTTGGGCAGTAACTCCTGGCTGTGTGGGCAGGCAGCTGAGAGTAATAACCTCTTAAATTATTCCAGCTTACATTGCAAGAACTCATTTAGAATTACTCTGCATAATCTTGGGCCCATATTTTCTAAGGTGCATTTGCTGTCATGAGGCTTTGCGTATAGTTTTTACCTATGTACATATGGCCATTTGACTTTTCATCTGTGCATGAAACCACCAAAATGAAATTGCCTTGTATGCAGTGTGAGTGTACATCCATCATGGTACTGATCATAGAAATATCCTGATGCTTTTAGAAATCCTGTTCCTCTGTCTTTTTAAAGTGGTTGGTAATGGCACCATGTTCTACCTGTCCAAAAACCTTGAGATGGCAAATCAAAAGTGAGACACCAGAGGTCCACAGCATTCCAGGCTTTGGACATATCATGTAAACGCCATGAGCTTTCCCTGGAGATCTGGAACGCAAGATCCCTGGATGCAAGATACTTCCTCTTCTCTCTTGTAGGACCTGGGAGCCACTGTCTCAGTGGCGTTTTCACGATGCCGTGCCCACAAACCCCCATCCCTGCCTTTCTCCTTAGCAGCTCACCTGTGTGCCACCTACGGCATCTGTGCTGTTACTTCCTGCTCACAGGTGGAGCTGTACTGTTCAGAAATCAGTTCAGTTACCAGGGTGTGTGCAAAATAGCTCATGGATGAAGGCAACATATATTAGAAGGCAATGGCTGCACAATTGGGATGTATGTGAGTTTAGGTTGGTTTGTTGGTTTTTTTTTTTTTGTTAGAGGGTAGGTGCTGTGTTATAATCCCTCACAATAAATATATTCATAATGGAGGCAATAAAAAGATTAATAAAGTTATTTGGAATAATTATTTAAAGACTGAAAGCAACAGTAATGATCACCGTCTAAGTGAGGGCAAGAAAGAACTATGATAATCCACATTCCTGTTCACCAGCTCCTCCTCTGCTGGTCTAATCCTTCATCAAAAGTTTTCAAATAGGCTTTTGAAGTCACATTGACTACAGTGGACTCACAGAATTCTCTCAATGGCTTTTACTTGCCCCCTCAATTCTTGGCATTTTCTCAGGAACTCGAGATTTGATTGAGATCTACTTATTTTTCAATAAGTCAATTATTTCCCTAGACTTCATATGCTTCTTTTAAAAAGTATTAATGACTAAACAGCTGTACTTGACATTTCTTTTGGGATGGAGGAGAAAATGACTAGTGATTTTTCATAATAGATATATCTATTCAGGAAATGTCTGTTGGAAGCAGAACTTCAAGGTTTATCTTGGCATATTCAAACTGCCACTTGGAAAGAATAGCTTATTCATGGCTCTAGATTTTGTTGTTGCTAAGAGTTCTGTGCTTACTAAAGCGTAGTATAAACATATAAGGGACAAAGGTACAATATCAATGGAGTTGCAGATGAGATTTTGCAAACAGCTATCCAAATAAATAGTTAACATATGTCAGTCCTCAGCCTCCACTCATGTTCACTTCCCACAGCTGAAGCCACACAGGATCTATGGTGAATACAAGAAAATTTCAGCTAAATCTTAGTGATTAAGCATGTAATCAAATAAATAAAAATACTGGCCTCATTTATGACAGCTTGAGCACCATTATTCTCAGGTTGGCATCTGGAACAGCAGCTCCTTTACAACATCTGACAACTGCAAGGACAATAATACCAGGAGTTTAACTCATAAATGACACCTCCTTTTTCTTCTGGATGACTTTTATCAACTTAGATTTCAGTTTCAATTTTTTACCTCAGAAAACGAAGATGATTAACACAATGCAAGTAAGTACATATTGAAAGGGTTGATATTTCTTTTTTTTCCATATAAACTTCATCTGCCTCTGCCTTGAAATGTTTCTGTTTCCCTCCCTCTGCCTTGAAGAATTCTGATAATGAATTTGGGTGAAGTCTTAAAAAAAAAAGTAGCAAAATACATTAAAAAAATCAGAAGAGTTTTTCTCAGATTCCATCCTTAAAATAAGGTCTGAAGCAATTTAAACAAAAGATGAGGTTTTTTTGTTCTTCCATTAGGGAAGATCAGTTATCAGTGGGTTATACACTTGTAAAGAATTTCACCTAACCTGAAATATAATTTCCACACTTATTCCTTCAATTTATACTGTTGATAACCATTTTACCTCTATAACCTGTGGAATCATAACAAAATTTCAAATTTTCTGTAAGTACAAGCTGTAGTTCTGATTAGATACTTGAAGATTTCAGCCCAGTTTTTAACTACTTCATGGGCAGGTTGGAAATATTCCTGGTACTAAAAACTCAGAATCTGCATTTTTTCTTAAGAGCAGTGATTTTTCAAATATTCCTGGCTTTCTTCAAAGAAAAAGAATCTGAGCAATAGATCTGGCATTGAAGACACTTTCCTTTATACATCTTCCTCCCAAAATCTCATTCATCTCTGTTCCACCCAGAACCTGTTTGTAGTGACTCTTCTGTATAGAATCAGCTTGGGGGGTGTGTGGATTTTCAATGGACCTGTGGATGTAGAGGCAGGTATCTGCTGCCTAATAGTATTTCAGAGGTACTGTCTCAAGGATATGGTTTGTGGTGGACTTGGTAGCGCTGGCTTAACGGCTGCACTCAGTGATCTCACAGCCTAATGGCTCTGTGGTTCTAGAGACTGCTGCAGACCACGTGTGCTGGTTTTCAGGGCAGGCCTGCAAAGTCTCTGCTGAGTGGCCAAGTGTTCAGAAAACAAACTCTCTTTCTAATTTTCTCGCTCGCTAGCAAACTGGCTCTTGAGACTCAGTTAATGATAGATCGTATGTCTGAAGTTGGCACTGCATTGTGGATTGCAGCCATAGCATTAAGAGCCTTTAAAGGTTGAGTGGCTATTACTGATCTATAAAACATTATTGCATGGCAATTTATTCCATGAAACCAAAATGATACAAGCAGAAACTGTATTCATTACATAAACAGCAATCTTCCACAAACAGGATTGACATTCTATAAGCAGCATACATGTAGGAATGAGAATTTTATAAAACAAACCATGAAAGGAACAAACTGTTACAGTCTGATGTAATGTCAGTAATTTTGTAGTGGGAAATTTCCACCCACTATGTGTGAAAGGAAAAGTACACATAGTCCTGCACACTCATTATGTTTTTATTTTTTTGATAGTGGTAAGCATATTAGTGGGTGAAATGATGGCCTTGTGTCCTTCCTGGTATTCCTTGACCATTCACAGGGAGTCATTGCTTCCTACAGCTAGGAAACAGAAACTTTGTATTTTGATAATTGGAAGAAAACACTTTAATTAAAAAAGACCCACAAATACTGAACAGTTACTTAATTGAGGTGTTTTTTTCCTTTAGCAGTAAAAATTAAGCTCATTGGGAGGAAGATTGCATGATAATTTACAGTCGATTTCTTTCAGACAGCAGTAATGGAAACTGTCCTTTTGAATATAATTACATATGTGAACAATCAGGGAAATCCGCCAAAGCTTTCACTGCTGGGAAGTTAATCTTTCATTTTTTGAATATTTATTATAGATCCAGATCAGTTACAGGAAGAACAACAGCAGCTATGGTCTCAATATTTGTATTAATTACTAGAAAAGTATACATGTATATATATATATATATATATATATATATATATATATACACACAAAACCACATATAACAGTATTCCAGACATACAACAGAAAGCTCTGTATTGCTAAAACTAAAATCAAGCTCATAGTTTTTGTTTCCAGTTTTGAACCACTTTTGTGTTATGCTGCAAATTTTACTAAATTATTAGGTTTAAACACTGCTCGTCATTCAAATTTAGGTTATTCATACAAACAAGTCTGAATGTCAGATATTGGAAGGTCATTTTTTGGCACTCTGCTTCTGGAAAGATGTGAACCAGTTGGAAAGAATCTGGAGGAAAGTAACAGAAATGAGTAGAGGTCCAGAAAACATAACTGATGTGAAAAGACTGAAGGTACCAAGGATTGAAGGTTGTTTAGTCTAGAGAGGAGCAGAGAGAGGCTGAAAATTTTAACAGTTTTCATATATCTAATAAGCAGCTTGGTTTATCTGTTTCCAAGTTGATGGCTGATAAAGCAAGAAGGACTGATCTTAAACTGTTCTAAGTGAGAGACAGATGAGATGCTAGGAAATACACTGTAATGGTATGGCGAGACAAGCCCTGGAAGAGTGCTGGAAATTCGATCATCTGGAGATTTGAAAAAACAGGTTAGAAAAATGTCAGCCAAGAAGCATTGGAAGGGGGGTAGCGGAAGGAATGAAAGGGTTGAACTAGGCAATCCTTTGACTAGGAATCTTTTGAAAATTCCTTGTTTCTGGATTACATTACTTCACATCCTGGACTGTTATAGTACCTTTGCTACCTTTCCAGGCATTCAAGATAGCCTGGAGACAGATGTCATTTTCCAGATCAAAATGCAGCAGTGGAAAAGGTTACCTTCCCACGTTATTGCATGCAGTGGGAGCATGCTATTTCTTTGTTCTGTCATTCCAGGCAGCTACCAGAATGGCTTAAGTGGACCCTCCAAAACCATTTCAGTAAAAATAACTAAATTAGTGAAGACCTTTTTGAAGTGTGTATGTGAATCTGGTATCTCATTTGACTCAGCAACACATGTCAGTATCTTATCAATGATAAGGACGAGGTGAGTCTGGGCTATTTGCCTGAGCACATTTTCTTCTTCCCTCTTAAGACTTTGCAGACATTGCTCATAATTTTCCCTACTAACCTTGGTGCTTTCCCAATTGCCATCCTTTCTTCAAGGAACAAATAACTTTCCCATCCTTGGAAGTGCTCAAGGCATGTTGGGGGGGATTTTGAACTACCTCGTCTAGTGGAAGGTGTCCTTGCCCATATCAGTGAGTGTTTGAACTAGATGATTTTTAAGGCTCCTTCCAACCCAACCCATTCCATTCTACTATTCATGCATCATGGATTGTACCTCTGACTTTGACCAGATATAAAATTAATAAGTGGATAAGTTACAGTCAGTGCAAGACAGACAGGAGTTGGAGTCTCAGAAAAAAACTGGGCAAAGTAGATAATGTTTTATCATTGTTTCAAATATCATGTCTGTTTTGATATATTGCCTTTCTGGCAAACTGTGTCCATCCTTCAGGAACTGCTAGCATGAAGCTGGTAAGACATTACACACTACAAAATCAGTCCAAGAAGTTATAGTAGCAACTGGCATGGCCTCCTATTCTCAACAGCCTGTTAATATTTAGAGGGTAATTTGGACATCTCAGTTCTTTGCTATCTGAAACTCAGGATATAACTTTATGTTCTGTGGAAGAATACAGAAATAATTAAGACATTGATCAAACAGTACTTCTTGGACCCTTACCCTCAAAAGTACTTAGAGGTTGTGTGTTTCACCTTTTCCATGCCTGCATTTGGGTCAGACCATTAGACCATGCCAGGTACCTGGGCCTTCTCTTCAG
Organism: Sitta europaea; assembly: GCA_013400255.1. Lineage (NCBI taxonomy): Eukaryota > Metazoa > Chordata > Aves > Passeriformes > Sittidae > Sitta > Sitta europaea. The sequence goes on along the minus strand of VXBS01004380.1, from coordinate 57,945 downwards.
CATCTCAGATTTTTAGAGACTATCTAAAAGAGAGTGGGGCAGAGCTGTGTTCTTGACAAGAATAATCTTTGTATTGCACAGAGAGTTTGTTAAGGATCTCATGAAAGCAGGATTTAGGAATTGTTCATTAATATATTGCAGACTGATAAGCATGAGTCTGTAACTGCTAAAATGTTAAAATAAATCCCAAGTTTTCTTCCAGTTTTTTAGACCTGCATCCATCTGCCAGATCTCTTGTTCTTTCTTGCATTTCTGGACCCTCTAAAAATCCCAGGTGTGTATATGCATGACTCACACAACCTCCATCTGCTCTGTGATCCATGTAGGGCACAAGTACCTTATATCACTGTCGTGAAGCCAAAGGGCTCACTTCGAACTAAACATGCTTTTTGTGTGGGCACAATGCCATCTTTAAAGGATACTGCCATCTAAAGATTTTATTGCGTTTCCATATAACTGTTTGGATGATGCAGAGGAGTATTAAATTTTTTATCCTTATAAAAAAACCAGTAATGTAATGGAAGATGAAAATGGTTTCAAAAAAGCCAAACTTTTTACAAGAGATCATCGGGATTTAGTATTGTCATGGAATATAACATGAACCTGATCCTCTTGATTTAAAGCTTTAAACTTGCTATTTTTCTCCATGTTATTTTTGAACCTATATTTTATAAAGATACTTTGTTAATTTTGCAAGACACACTGTACAAAGTTCCACCCTTAGCTGCTGGCTATCTGCTTTTAAAGGCAACTGCATACAAAGATGCATTTCATCCATACTAGAGGTTGAAATCCCTGCCAGATACTGCATAATACTAATGAAGGTCAATACAGTTTGTTCAGAAATAGCTCTAAAAAGCTAGTTCCTGTCTGTAAGTCCTCAGTTCACAGGCTTACCTACAGTTTATAGATTTACTCAAAATTATCTAAGGGAATTGAACAAAATATTTAAAATTATAACTACAGTTTCTTTTAAATAGTTCCTTCCATATGTAAAGAAGTTCTGGAAACACTGTGTGACAAGGCAGAACTTGGAAATAAATTGCAAAATGTGTGTGGCAGGGGAAATTAGTGAAACTAGTATTCAGAAGGAAATTATTTTGCATACTTACTGGTCAGAATGGAAACATTTACCAGAGCAAACCCCACTACCTAGAAAGAGTTTCAACTAAGATATTTCAGCAACACAGCCAAGGAGTAAGTGACTTCAGAAAATAAGAAATAACTGCTTTTGCTCACGAAAGCCACTACTTTACTTGAAGGAATTTAATAACCTTTCACTTGCCTGACACTTGCACATGGAAAGAGGCTTGTGAGTATTGAACAGGCATGTTTTGCATGATGAGCAGCCTTCTCCCAGCTGCAGTTTTCGAGGGCAGGGAGGAGGAACAGTTGCAATATTCTTCGTAGTGTCATCATTCACACTTCAGACGGGACATATATGGGAACAAGAATAACACTGGTTTGGTTCTGAATGTATAGTAGAAAGCAAAGTGGATATAATTTATCCCTATGGCATCCAGATGCTGTGGAAACTGATCTCATATAAGCCAGGATGTTTCTTTTGTGATTTAAATTCTGTTTCTTCTGGCCCACATGAAGCATATGAATACCACCAGGGAAGAATTCACATATAAACTGCCAAATGCTTCTCAGCAATTTCAAACATTTTCTGAAGTGACAGTAATATTTATATGATCCTTGTGTACATTTTCAATCCTTTAGATGCTTCAAGAAGAAACAGAAAACTCTTTTATGTAAAACTTTATGTAAAGCTTTGTCTATGACGTTGTACACAAAACCAGATTGCATTGTATTTCCACTGGATAGAGAAATGGCCAGGACAGAGGGTGTAATGAAGATACTATTTCCCTACAGAGTGACTAATTAGAAGGCTCCAAAAGTTCTTAAAATCTTCCTTAATGGTTTAAACAATACTTTTATTTTTTATCATGGTTCTCAAATTCAAACGGTTGCCACTTGTGATAAGGAAAAGTAGATAATTTATATGCTAAAGGGAGTATAAGGTAGTTGCATTGTTGGAAATCTACTTGAGGAGCAAAGTTTAATTTACTTTTTTTTTTTAGAAAAGAGAGTGGCTGCATTGAAGACTGATTTTTCTGTAATACACTTAGAGTTCATTGAGCACCAGCTGGAAATTTGATCAGTTTCTGGTATTTTTTCAGAGGCAAATTATCCAAGTTACTGGAGCAACCTCAGTCCTCCCATAAAGTTTCTGTGGCTGAGTTCTGCCGGTTAGCTTTGTATTGTAGAAGATAGACATTATCTCTCAATCACTCATCATCTTCCAGCTGTGTTCTTCAGCTTCTTCACAAATCTAAAATTAATCTTACTGTGTTGAAGCTTAGAAAACTCTGTTCTATAAAAGCATTTCTTGTTAGCAGATGACTAATCCTTGCCATCTCTGCCTTCCTGTGCTATAAGGAACTTCATAAAACAGTAAAATGATTTGTAAGGCTCGGAACATTAAAAATCGTTGCGTTCCAGCCCCCTGACAGGGTGCTCAGAGACCCATTCAACCCGGTCCTGAACACTCTTAGGTATGGGGCATCCACAACATCTCTGGGAAACCCTCACAGTAAAGATTTTCTTCCTAATATCTAATCTAAACATCCACTCTTTCAGTTTGAAGCCACTCCCCCTTGTCCCGTCACTACATGTCTGTAAACAGTCCCTCTTCAGTTTTCCTGTAGACCGTCTTTCGGTACTGGACGGCTGCTATAAGGTCACCCCAGACACTTCTCTTTTCCAGGCTGAAAAAGCCCAATTGTGTCAATCTTTGTTTATAGGAGAGACACTCCATCTATTTAATCATCTTGGTGGGCTTCCTCTGGACTCATTCCCCCAGGTCAATGTTCTAACTGTCTGGGGACTGCAGAGCTGCATGTGGTACTTCAGGTAGTGACTCAGGAATACTGGTGCAGAATCATCTCCTTTGAGTGTAACTTCCCCTTGTACTGCCTGCATTTTCTTCTGTCTCAATGCTGCAACATTTGCATTCACAAGTATTCTGTTTTTTCTCACTATCTATAACAGCTGCATGGATGGCAGCAGTTTGTGTGTGTGTGTGTATAGATACTTGGGGGAAAAAAAGTGACTGCCATGCTGTTGGGGTTTGGGTCTTCTTGTAGAAATTTTTTCCCATAAGTTCCCAAGGAACTGATCTCTGGGTACTAATGGATAGTTAAGAAAGTCAAAAGAAGTGGCTGAGGTGGAGGGAGGGGAGGAGCACGTGGACTTCACTTCTTTTTTGCGGGGGGTGCTTGTCGGGAGAAGAAAACAGCAGGCTTTCCAGACTTCAGGGGAAGATTTGNTGCCTGACAGCCCCTTAATTCTAAAATTATAACAATTCAGAGAGAGGAGTTTTTGCATTCTCCATTTCAGGAGAGGATCCTGTTTGTCCTTAGCAGATACTTGTCTTCCAAACGAAGACACATGCTTAATACTCTGGAACACTTTGACAATGATAGCTGCATATTTATTTTCTTTGAGGTTGATCAACAGCTATTGGCAAGGTGTAGGGATGGATTGCTTCTGTCAGCCCAGATGGTGCTCAAAGTAGAGTTTATTCAATGATGTTTAAAAAATATTTACGCAAATGTTTTCGTACAAGTTCAGAATAATATTCTGTGTTGACTACAATATATGCTTTTCCTCCAAAGGCTGTTTTTCATAAAGGCCATTCTTTCCCCTTTTTGCTCCATTCCCCTGTTATTGAAAGTCTCTGTCAGCAGAACACAAGGGGTAGGCTACAGGGTTTTGGATGCTATCACCCCTAGCAGCCTGCATGAAGTTATTTCCCAAACAGGATGAGCAGAACAGAGCATGGACCCACAGGCTGGCTGCTCCAGTTTACACTTAAGCAGCTGGTGGCAGTGAGTTGACACTAAGATACCAAAGTGCAAAGTCTGTGGTATTCTGCAGTTTGTTCTGTACCACTGTTGGTGACCACCAGCAGAAAAAACCCTGCAGGTACAGAGTAGAGGAGAGCCCTAACACCTTTAGTCACTTCAGCAGTTGATCAGTGGATGTGATCCTCTGCCAGAGCAGCTGCAGTCAGAGCTGCCAGTGTCGACGTATCCAGGCATGCTTTGAAGATGCTGCCTTGGATACAGCCTGACAAATAGCTGAGGCAGCATGGGGTTCAGGGCAGGCTACACTTCCAGTTATTTATTCAGCTTCTCCCATGGTTTGCATAACCCAGGCTGAGAGCTGTGCTGCCATAGCTACACAGTAACATCACTCCTGTGAGTTTAAAGTTAGACTGGGCTTGTGTGCATGAGTTCCAACCATGGCTCCATGCAAACAGACCAGCTCTGCCCTTATTTGTTTGTTTCAATTCCCCAATGGGATCTTCAGGCACTGTAGCAATAGAAATAAAAATGAATAATTAATAACTTCTGCTGAATCATTTGAAAACTATTCACAGTGAAGTTGATGTCTATTAGTGCAGAGTAAGTGATGCAACAAAATACAGCAAACAAAATGAGCTGTGGACTGTTTTGCTTCAATTTATTGTACATTTTCTTCTGGGAATAATTATGTCTTAAAATGAAAGGAAATTATGTGCATTTGTGGTTGGAAAGATTCCCCTTGCCTCCAAATATCTTCTGAAAGTAGCTTTGTTTAGTAGTCTTGGTATTATTTCACTATTAATACAATGCTGATAAAATGTCTGGAGGGAGGTGAATTTTTTTCAAAAATAGAGTTATGAGACGTCAGAACTGGGTATGTTCTGTCCTTCTGTCAATATTTCTATGTTCTTTTGGCATAAATTCATATCAGCCTCCATCTTTGAGCCCAAAACAGCTAGATGGAGCTCTTTGCTCTCTAATTAACAGGAAACCATCTTAAAGAACTAATTTAAAATCTTTGGACCAATCTGCCAATGAAAATATTCTCATTTTTAAAAATAAGATAGCTCTGAGTAAGAGCTATGTAGGAAGGTTTTGCAAGATTAGACCCAAAGGCTGAAACTGCAAAGATGTTAATAACAAACATGTGCACAGAGCTGGTTCTGCAGTGCATGAACTGGCAAAAAAACCCCAAAAAAACAAACAAACAAAAAAAAAAACCAACAAAAAAAACACAAACCAGAATGAAATATAACTTGAAGGTTTCCTGTCAAGCAGTAACTCTGTCATTTATACATATAGATGCAAATATTGAATCAGATGATACAGTGACTTTTCTCTATCTCTGACTCAATGAACCCAGAAAGATGCCAAGAGGATTCATTAGTGAAGATAGCTAAGGTACTGCTTGTAAGAAGTTGGTCTGAAAAAAGCCAGGTAGAGGTCCTATGATCTGAAATACCATGGCTAAGAGAAGACTAATCATTGTACTCAAAATCTACAAAGCAAGGCAACGGTCTTATAACTGGTCTTGCTAGGTTAAGAAAATCTACCCTAGTATAGGGTAGATCTTTCCTTCATCAACCCTCAGGACATAAATATAAATGAAAATGAAGTACTCTTTGCTTTAAAAATTGCACAGTAAAGATACTAATAATTTATGTACATTTAATTTGTTATTACATTTTGGAAAAGGTAATTAATAAACATATATCTGTTTTTCTCTGCAATACACACAGTTATGCTGGTTTTACACTAAAACCTCTTAGAACTGGTGGAATATTTTCTCACTGGTAGGAGAAACTAAAAATAAACTATATCATATAATTGCTTTCACAAACCACTAATCAAACTCTACTCCTGAAACTGCTTCTGCCAACTACTAAGGCATCCTGGTTATTACAGACACACAATTGAGCTGTCTGCTTCTGCTTCATTCTCCCCTTCCTGACCTACCAACACCACGAGCTAGCAGAGGGAACAGAGTTGCAGTGACACTTTGTGACACCTCAACTTCAGAGCACACAAGCATTTTCCAGAGGCTACCTTGACCTCTGCACATTATGCTGTCTATGACCTGGACCTGGTCTTCCCAGGCAGCTGGGAACACTCTTTCCCTTAAGTACCTCCATTGCTATGGCTCAGGATAGAATACTCCAAAGCAGATTTTGGGACTTTCTCAGATGTACATGGCACTGTGGACCTGCAGGAGTCTTCCTGAGCTATATAATTCAGTCTTATTATATGACAGTCAGTCACAACTTTTGCTCCTCTTCACCTGCTCAACTCCAGCTAGCAATAGTTTTTGTTTTGTTGCCATACAGGAAAGCTGTTACAGGATCTCACTTCAAGATTAGAAACTTTCTACTCTCCCAATATAATTTATTGCTAGTCTACTTTATCTCATACAAGTATACCTGAAAGATTAACTAGATCCTCCCTGATGCTAATGAAATAGAGTCATGCTGTGGCTACATTAGCAAATTAATTGCAGCAATACAACTGGATTGGTAGGCAAAAGCAGTCATTGATGACACTTGTGTTATATCCTTCACAGGCACTTTGGAGTCATATTACATGAGATATGATTTCTTTCAGCTGAATACCTCCACTGCACGCATGATTCAAAATTTTCCAAAGGAAATCTGTGCTTCAGACCTTTTCTTCCCAGATCTTGGGTTCCTTCAGGAAGTGCCACTCTGTCTGCCTGCCTCATGCAGATAAATGCCACTACTCACAGCAGTTTCCTCATATTATTATCTAACATCAAACACATGAAAACATCACCTCTGCTTCTGCTCATGCTGTGCAAGACACCACCTGCACCTCCGTTCACTTCCCTCCTCATAGCCTGCACAGCATTTGCTGCTCTGTGCTGCAGTCATGGAGTGAATCCTGTGGCTTCAGCAGGTACCCCAGCAGGACAGCAACCAGAGACTCACACTAGCATGCCCAGATTTCTGTCTGATGACAAGCCTTTGCCCAGGCATGGTTGATGTTGAATTGTGACTACTGGGACTGCATCACCATTGAGATAACCAGTAGCAGGTATGATATTTTCCACTGCAGTTGGACACCACCAAAAATCTCTCCTGTGAGCTGGCTTCAGGGTCTTGCCATCCTGATGTGTAAATTTTCAAGCTGATATCTGTATTTAAAAAAGCAACTGTGTGTTCCCTACGGAACTTTCAAATTTCAAAGCCTGGTCTGTGGCTAATCAGCACGGGACAGACAAGTCCACCACAGGCAGGGTGCAGTGAAGCTCTTCAAGACCATTCTCCACAGCATGTAGTTGCTTCCTACATCCAGAGCAAATAACTGACATAAGCAAAATTGATGAGACCTTTTCCATTCAGGGGCTGCATTACTGTTTGTGTTGTGGGAAAGAGAGACACGGGCCTTCTTCTTCCCCCTTCTTCCCAGTGCATGGAAGCTGTGATCCCCTAAACCCCCACCACTTTCTCAGGCCAAGATGCCTTGACAGAGTTTGCCAAAAGGAATGAGGATACTCCTGCCTTCTGCATCTCTGGCCATAGAGTCGATGGGGTGCAGGCAAGCTAAACAAGGATCATTCAGGACATTCAGGCCAAGTAGCAGTGCTGCTCATGCATGCACGACTGGATCATGAGTCTGTCCTAAGGACTACACTGTTAAATAGGGGAATGCTCCCTTACTGCAGCAAGCTTCTTACCCTGTGTGCAAGTCATGTATTTCAGAAGAGCACTGCAAGGTGGAGGGACACACAATGCAGCCTTGATGACAGTGCCCTCCAAATTATGGGTGCCTGCTGTCTCCTGCAGGATTGTAGGAGAACAGATTTGGACAAAATGTTGAGGAACAGTTTCTTCAGAAAAACTGTGCACAATCTGTTGCACTCTGCACACGAAACACCTATGGTGACATGCATGCAAGGGATATTATCTGCTCCTTCATGGATGGAGAACATCTGAAACCAGATGATTACATGTCCCCATCTTTTCCAGAAGTTAAACTTCATAATGGAAATCAGAAAGTTCTAAAAAATGAAAGTCCTTTTAGATCTGCTTAGTCCTTCTCTACCTTTGGAAGAGGCTATAGTGGATTTTTGTAGCCCTAAGTGTTGAGCTTCAATTTCTCAGTAGTGCTATTCAATACATTATTCCTTTGCAGCAAAGATGGTTACTCTAGTTAAATCTTCTCTAGCTTTCTGCCTCCTATGTCTTTTTCTGTGTATCAGTATGTGCTTTGACTCAATAAGACTCAGGAAACCACCCTCACTCTCCTGAGTCTCCTGCCCTCACAGGTCTTTCCTGGAGTAGCTGCTCTGGGGGATGTAACAGCCAGAATATACATGGGATTCAGCTGAAAAGGATGGTGTGTGGGTGTGTTTTTTGCTGCTTAACAAATATCTGACAGGAGAAGAGGGCCTTGAGGGTGGTTTGCTTGCATGTGGCACTGCAGGGAGCTGGAAGCTACACAGTGGTGGGAGAGAAGCTTGTTGAAGGTTCTGTTAGTTGAAGCTGCTTGGGGATGGTACAATCAATAAATGTTGCAGTAGTAGCTGGTCCTGAGCTAGAAGGCACCTCTCAGCTGGAAGATTCTCCTCCTGCATCAGACAAAACTCTGTCTTACTTCTATTCTTTTCAAATTTTAGGAAAAAAATCTCCCATCTTTTCTGTACCTTGGCTTTTGCATCAAATGTTTGATTCACAGAGGCTGAGCCCTTCCAGCCTCACAAATTGCCCCAGTTCCTTGCTGCAGAGGGATTTAATGCTGGGGTCCCAGCTTTGTGTGCCGGCCCTTCTACTCATGAACACTCTGGGGCCAAGTTTTCCACACTGACAGTTATTCAAGGAATCACTATACCCTTCCCATGCTATGTTGGACCATCAATACCTACAGCCCACAGTCCCTTCTCAGGCACCTTGCTCTTACCCTATGGAAAAAAAAGACAGCATATGTTAGGAAGACTCCAAGTTTTAGCTCAAGGTGAAATACCTGTGTCTGAGCAGAAATGAGTGAGCATAGATGACTTCATCTTCTGAACTAACAGGCCTCATCACTTTAAGGGGATCAGTATGGTATGAAAATCGGTGGGTGTCCTAGCTTGAGAAGGAAGTGAGGTTTTTTTGGGAGGTTGTGGTCAAACCAATGAGTGCTTGGATTTCAATATTGGCACCTGGTTTGGCCACTGAAGGTGTGCACCGCCTCTGAGAACACACAGGGGTTAAAAGAGCAGAGAATGCCCAGGAGAACTCTCTTGGTTCTGTCCGTGCAGGAGGGCAGAGCTCCCTGCCCGGCTGCGGGTGGGTGCAGACAGGAGGCCATGCGGCCGGGGGAGGCTGGCCGGGCTGGGCACAGGAGAGGTGAAGGTGCTGCAAGACCGAAGGGTGGAAGACAGAGAGAGGTATCGCCCCCCCCCCGCCATCCCCCGGGGGAGAGAGAGAGAGAAAGAGAGAGCCCGTGCCTGTGCCTGTGCTGTGATGGACTGTACTGTGATAGAGCCCGTGCCTGTGCTGCAATGGGCTGTACTGTGATAGAGCCCGTGCCTGTGCCTGTGCTGCAATGGGCTGTACTGTGATAGAGCCCGTGCCTGTGCTGCGATGGGCTGTACTGTGAGTGCAGCCCCAGGCCAGCCAAGAAGTGCAGGATGCGGCCAGGAAGGTGCCCAGCCCTTGTGGGAGTTCTGGGCAGAATGAAGTGAAGATTTGAACCTTTACCTTGAATAATGGAAACCTTACAAATACCGATCCTCCTGGATCTGAATGAGAGGAGAGAGAGGGATGGAAGTCTGTGGTGCAAGTGAGAGATGCCAGAAGGTTGAGAAGAATCCCAGGTTGGAGGAGATGAAGGAGTGGCCTTTGGCTGGACTCTTTTCTTGTATGGCCACGAACAGACCCATTTTTCCTGTGACACAGAGACTGCGTTTAGGGGGAGGCAATGTCCTGAAGCCAAGGAAGTGCAGTGAAGCAGTGGTGTGGGCAGAGACGGCTGAGGAGGGTGTGGTGGTGCCTGTCTCCTATGGAGGGGAAGATCTCTGTCTCACCAGGCCTCTAGGCCCCAGGGGGTGAAACTGGGGGGACTGGTATCCCGAAGCTGAGAGACTGATGCTGTTTTGGAACTGGGCAAAGCATCCTTAAGAGGCGACCCCTAAAAGCAGTTCTGATCCTTGTGCAGTGGTGAGAGCACTGAGCATGGAAGGAAAATGTCACGAGTGCAAATGTTTTTCCAGGCGGTGCCACAAGAGACGGAAACACGAGAAGTTTCAACTGTGTTTCCAGGGGAAGTCTATGGGGCAAGGGGAGACTCCTCTCTCCCTGATGGACTGAGAGTTCATTTTTGAGGGGTGGTGATTGACTGAAAGTTGATAATCTGAGAGGGGGGAGGACAAGGGATGTATTTGGAGGGTTTTCATTCTGAGGTTTGTTTTTTTTTATATATTGTAGTTAATAAAGTTTTTTTTCCCTTTATTCCTAAGCTGGAACCTGCTTTGCTCTATTCCTGGTCACATCTCACAGCTGCCACTGGGGAACGTGTATTTTCATTGGGGCACTGGCATTGTGCCAGCATCAAACCTTGACAGTGGGAAAATCCACATGGCCAAGAAAGAACTACTTAGGAGCAAGGACAGAGAAAGAAAGACCAGGAAGAGATGCAGGGAGTGGGAAAAAAACCCCATCCCTGCTTCTTGTCAGTTGTAGCACAGCTCAGTGAGGACAATGTTGGTTAAAACTGGTAAACATGGCCAAACAAAAATTTTCAACACAGTGTCTGTAACTGTCTGTGGAAAGAGGCAAGCAGTCACTGCACAGTCCAGAGCTTTTTCTCACTCTAGCATGCTGTCTACCTCACTGCTGGGTATATGTTCCTTTATAAGTGTGGGAAATAGTAAAGGTATAAAACTCAGAAAGCTGTGTGAAAGCAAATCTCAGAATGGAGAAATGTAAGAAAGTTAAAGTTGCAAGGTCAAGAAATAATAATGCTATGTACTATATAGAGATAGGCCTTAGAAAATATCTTAAGCAAGATAATAGAAATATGTAAACTTAATAATGAAGCTTTATCCATTGTTTTAAACTATCACAAGTAAACATTGTTAGAAGCAAGATGTACGTGTGAGTTTACTAATTTGCTTTAGCAAACGTTTGTCAACTTTTAATATTATCCTATTGCATAAAAAGCTTTTAAAAGACCATGTAACTAAGAGAACTTTGTCTGCTGTTGTAGTGGCTGAAACTGTTTTTATCTCCCATGCTTGGCTCTATAAAATGAGACTGATGATTGTGATGGAATAAAAGCTTTGAGACAGCCCCTCCAGTAGTCCTGTCCCAGGCTTTGTATATATATATATATGTACATATTAAAAAAAAAACCAAAACAATTCCAGCATCTAAATCCCTTTTTTCTCCTTCTTCTCTTCCCAGGAATCTGAACTTGAAGCTCTGAAAAAAGGTGAAGGAGCTGCTTGCTGTTGTCCCTTCTCCTGCTTCTGTGATCCTGGGCCTTTTAAGGGAATGTGGGAGAAAGATGGAGAGGAGTGTCAGCCAGCTGCTACCCAAGTGACATCTTTGTGTTGTAAATACACGTCACTCCTTCAGCATGTGCTTTTCAGTCTTGTGACTGAGGGCAGAAGTGGGAGCAGTAGTGTTATTGTGAATGGTACCATATCTACATCTTCAGGTGATAATCCAGTGCCTGCAGGAAGGGACCATGCAAGAGTGTCAGTTTACAGAAAGCTAAGAAGGTTGAATCACTGTATAGTGCTCTATTCACAGCTTTCCTGGATGTCTGGACTGAGCTAGATGCTCCTGCTCAGTGGCACTGGATGAAAAGTTTTGGATGTAGAGACACTTGCTGCATGAAAAATTACTCCGGCACATTTCAGACTGTGAAGAATACTTTGCAAAGTGGTCAGATCATCAATATGGTAAACCACAGCTACAAATATACACCTGTAAAACTGTTGCTAGAGATTCACTCCTTCTGTTCCCAGCGTGGAGATGTATGACACTGAACCCGTGCCCCAATTAACATGGACAGAAGGTGGCTATTGCAGTTTATGGTGGGAGTGGCCAAAGCAGAAGCTCCTCTGAATGTCCTCACATGCCTCCTGCAAGGTTTAGGAGTGGGCTCTGTAGGTCAGTACTGGCCTGGTGGCACTGTGACACAGGGCTATGGAGGCTCAAACAAGCAGCCAACCTTGTACTGGACTCCCATTCACAGAACTTTTAAAGCTGTCTCTGATGGACAAAGACCTTCCCCTGTTATCACAGTATGATTATTTTCTTCAGAAAAACTATCTTTCTCTTCTCAAATTTCAAGTAACACTGCTAGCTGCTGATACTGCCCCTATCTGTCTCAGTTTGGAAGACAAGTATCGGCTAAGGACAAACAGGATCCTCTCCTGAAATGGAGAATGCAAAAACTCCTCTCTCTGAATTGTTATAATTTTAGAATTAAGGGGCTGTCAGGCAAAGATGTGAGGATATGGATAACAGTTCTTTACTTGTGTTTAGCAAGGCAAAACAGAACAACAATAACTATGATATGAACAGCAGACAGAACCAGGGAAACAGTCACAGTTTCTCTGGCACTGGCACCCTTTCCCCGTTGGTGCAGTTCCCGGCACAGGCAGCTGTGGTGCAGAGTCCCGGGGTGCTGGGGATGGATCAGGAGCTCCCGGCGGTGGCTGGAGCTGCAGCAGTGTCCCGGCAGGGCAGGGGGTGCGGGCTGAGGCGTGGAGAACACTGGGAGCAGGAGCGCAGGAACAGCGAGGGGGGCAGGAACTGCAGCGGCTCCCGGCGAGGCAGACAGGGGCAGGGTCAGGATTGCCGGGCACACACGGAGAGACCGTGGCAGGAAACCCTGAACTCTGCTCCAGTGGTGCCAGGGAAAGAAAAATCTCCCCCGAAGTCTGGAAACCACAGCCTGCTGTTTCCTTCTCCCCACAAACACACCACCCAAGAAAGAAGTGAAGTCCATGTGTTCCTCCCCTCCCTCCACCCCAGCCACTTCTTTTGTCTTTCTTAACTATCCATAAGTTCCCAGAGATCAGTTCCTTGGCAACTCACAGGAAAAAAAATTTCTACAAGACTCAACCCCCAACACTATGTTATTCAACCGTCTTAGAAGTTTTCACCCTTTTCATCTCACAATTTGACAAAAGATGTCATTTCATCAAGTGCCTGTAAATCTTCTAGGAGAATGGGCAGGTATCTGATACTTTGACACACAAACAAAGATTGTAAGCTGGAAAAGGAAATCGTGGCAGGGTTGGACTGGTAGCCAAAAGGAAAGGTAGCAGACCCAGGAGGATGCCTCTGCAGAAGATGAAATGTCTTTGTAAAAATAGCTGAGGCATAACAGTTGTTGATAAATAGAAAGACAGAGATGACACTTGTTCATTTGAATGTCAGAAGAGATGCTTTATGGGATCTGTGAAAGAGTCAAGAGCCTCCTCACAGCACAGACATTTTATATAACACCTAGTGGCAATGTGGCCCACACCCTGGCTCTAAACCCACTGTCTTCATGGAGCATTCAAACACTTGTGAAATTATAATTTCATTTTAGTTTCCTCCAAGGGGAATTTAACTTGTGTGCACCAAAATCACACTGCCATCTGAACCAAGATGCTGGAACTGAGGCAAACAGGGAGGGCTCTTCAAACTGCACAACTGTTTCAAGCCCCTGCGTCCATGTAGAGCTCTTTCCCTCACTCTTCCAAGCATAAGGGAAGACAAGCCAAGATTTTTATGTCGGTGTTCTGCACTTATAGCTGAGATGTAACACTGTAGATTGATGCAATACCTACAGCATCCCTGATCTATTTTCTATGTTCACTTTCTCTTGGAGGACTATGATTTTATGGATTCTTTTTAGCATCAGACCCACACCAGTATAAATGTTGGTATCTGGACCTGGGAACTTGGAAGCATCTACAGGTCAGTAATAAGGACATGACTGGTAGGTTGCCTCCCCTGAACATAGGATGCTGCACTGAAGCTGGATGACTTCTACTGTGTCCAGAAAGGCCAAGTTTGATGGCAAACCTTCCTTTTTCTATTTATGTAGAGGGTCTTTGTTTTATTATTATTTGGCAGTAAACAATCCAAGAAGATGTCTCCCAAAACTCCTGTAGTATGGAAGAGCTTGAACAGAAGTAATCTAAGTAATTTGAGACAGTAAACTTATCCCATTGGACTTATATGCTTTTTTAAACTTCTCACTTTCAATTATGCTTTTGGAACTGAACAATGTAGATAAAAAATGAACTGGATTTTTTTATTTCACCAAAGTGTTAGAAAGAAAAACTAGAGAACTTCTACCTCTATTTAGAAGACACATTTTAAAAGCAAATCTTTGACAGAATTGTAATTAATATAACATGAAATCAAAATTTTCCAGTGTGGTGTCTGGCATTTCCTCTTTACTACTTCACATCTTCCAGCTGGATTAGCATCAAAGAATCATCACAAGATGTTTACCTGAGGTTCATCTGCATGATCACATCAAACTTTTTTCTTCACACCTGAGGGATTAACTCAGAGTTAAGAGCTTTACCTACTTCAAGCATTAAGCACAAATATTCAAACTTAATACATCTTTTTACACTTATTGTGTGATGACCAATAGGAGATTTTTGTTTGATTTTTCTCTTTTGATACATTACTTTGGAAACAAGATACTCCAATATTTCAAGATGAATAATTGCTGAGACTTTTCAGACTATGAGGCACCAAAATATCCTGAAATGCCTTGCCTGACAAATATATTTACAGACTTGTTTAATCCGTAATCGATCATCAAGTCCCATTTATATGTAGGTGACAAGAATCTTCAGTCTAACAAAAGTGTTGCAAGAAACCAGATAGTCAGATATTTGGATAAAGTAAGGAGGTATTATACAGGCCTGAGTGATATTCTGCTAAACAGGGAAGAGTAAATGCCAGCCCAGAGGTCAGCAGGGCAGATGAGAAATAGTGTGGCATGCTGCCTTCTCATTCCCCTGTCAACAGGAGTACCTGGAGTGAAGGGTCCCTTGATAGCTGTGGGCCTTGCAGGAAGCTGCTGGCAAAGTCCAGCCTCAGGTACATTGAGGCAAATGAAGTTCAAGCACCCCACCTAGGACACGAAGAAGTAATTTCTGGCATGCAGGCACTGCTGGTTGAGTGGCAGAGCCATGGGAGAGATAGACCAAATCCAGTTTTAAACTCCTTGTGCTATCAGTGCCCTACTGTGCTGGTAAGTCATCTTCAGTGCCCTTGTTTTTTTTCTTCCATTTTGAACAGGTTAAGGAGCACATTCCCAGAGTAGCTCAGGAAGCTGCCTTCTACCTGCTCTTCCCTGAGCACCCGTCTTATAATGTTGTACCACAACTCTGGGGAAAGCAACTAGCTTCCAATGGCAGTGGGTATTCCTGTTATTAATTAATGAACAAGAAATTGAGTTCTGCTTGATTCGGATTCCTATAGTTTATCTGCATTAAGTCATGCACTTAGAAATAATATGCTCATCATCCTTCTCTTTCTCCTATTGTTTGCAACAGTCACTTATTTCCTATGCTGAAATGTAGGATGTTATCAGATGTCTATGGAATGGAAGTAAGCGTGTCTATAAAGGGATATTTTACATAAATAGATACATCCCTGAGGTGTGGGAGTATACTGACATAACCATTTGTGCATCTGAACCTCCTCTGATTCCTTTCAGACCCCTTATCATTTACAACATGCTTCAAGTGTGAGAGTATTTCTGAATTTGTAGTTGAATATTAACCATTTCCCATTTATTCTCTCAGAACACCTGGTGGGGGATAAGGTGAGGAAAACAAATGATGAAGATACTATACCACAGAGAAATCAGAGAGATTTTTAAAAGCTGTCAAATTAAAATGGATCATATTCTAAGAGGCAGAAGCCAATATCTTATACTTCAGGAAAAAACGTGTCCAATACCCACAGAGATTGTTTCCAATGCTGCTGATGCTATTCTTTCCTGATCCAGCAGTAATTTAAAAAGTTTTCTGTCCTTGCATATATCTGGAAAATAAATTCTAGGATGGATTAGGAAATTCTAAAATTGAAAACAGGAAGTCATTTCTTCACATGAAAATATTGGGATTAACCTTTGAGGTGATGGTGTCAAAAAATTTATCTGTGAAAAGTTGTCAATCATACCTTGATTGATTATGTAAATTAATACATCTGCACTTTTAAGGAAACTATTCCTCCTTTTCCTTATCTTATTAATTTCTTTTCTTCCTTTCATAGTATCCACTCCCCTAAACAAGGGATCTAGTCAGGGTAGAGAGGGAAGGCAAGAAGGGAGATGAAATTTCTGGTGGAAAGGTATGGCTGTGCAGGTTGGCAGGCAGATTAGCCAGGTGATGAATGATACTCAGGAATGTTTGCACACTGTGCTTCATTAATTGCTCTCCATGAAGTAGTGAACTAATGAATAGTCATTTTTTTTCTTGCTTTTTATGTATCTTACACATTTTGCCACTCAGCTTTTTGAGTGATAGCAATGTAAGTTGATGGATGCAAAAGGAAAGCAAAGCAGGCTTACTATCCTTTAATCATGTACTGCCTGCCAGAGTGCAGTACAAAATGCTGTCCATGTTGTAAAATCAGAGCACATTAGAGTGAATTATCAGAGGAGAACATATTCAACCACAACTTCCCTTCACTCAATTCAAGTCTTACGGAAGATCCAATATAAGCATTTGAAACCTGGACTCTGACACTATTTTACTCCTAGTAAAGAACAGAATTGAAAGCTTCAGTCAGCCACAATGCAAAAGTCAGTGGTGGGCAAAGTCTTTCTTCCAAGGTACAGCTGTGGTATGCTGTAGAAAAATGTAGAATTCACAGGTACTTACTTATATGACCTTTAATAATATTGTTTTCCATGCCAAGGTTAGACTTTTTCCCAATCCCTGTGCCACTAATATCTATGCATCCTCTGAGGAGATCCCTGCCAAAGGGACTCCCTATAGAGCCTGTGCGCCTCTGCAGTCAAGGCTTTAGGACTAAGCACACCCACTGGCAGTAAGCTCCCTCTTCAAAGCATCTTTGTTGCTCTTCTTGTGGGCTGGAAGTGAGGATGAGTAAAATATGGTCTCTGAGCAGTCTGGCAGGGGTGCTGTGCTTCTGCTCTTTCCAGCTAGGGCCTGCATATTCATTTGCTCAAGTGAAGGGGTCTTCTTCTATTTTAGATCATGCAACTTAAAGTGCATACTCAGTTGAAAGTCTTGGGTAGTTGCAGTGTAGTCCACTTTGCTAATTAAACCAGAGCTGTGTTTAATTCACTTTGACAGCATACTTCTTCCCCCTGTTATATTTCTAACAGCAGGAATTCTACTCACTGGCTAATAGTTCCACAGAAACATGCAATTACAGAAATTGCCCATCAGTCTTCATGTTTCTTGCTGTAGCCAAATTAGTGAAAACACCAAAACTTTTCTGACCAGGTATAAACTGGGCGTGTGCCATGGAGGCTTTCCTGTTCCTCCAGGCAATCACAGGCAGCATAAATTTGAGCATCAAGCAGGGGACAGAAGCATAACTATTGATGTTCTTAATGTCTGCCAAATTCCTCAGTCCTATTTAGAAATAATCACTGTTCTTTCTGGTCTCTTGAACTAATGCTTAGAGTAGACTCAACTAGTTACCTAACATAATAAAGTTAAAAAGGGAGTGGGTGTATGGTGTGAATCCATGGTGATGCACAGACTAGATGTTAGGGTAAGAAATTAGGTTTCTTTCCATCCATCAGCTGTTAGAATGGTAGCAACAGAGAAAATACAATCTGGTAGGAGAAACTGGAACCTACAACAGTGATATCTATTGAGACCCATTAAAGAAAGATAGAAGCAATAGCATCTGGATTTGTGAATGAGAAAAATAAAAGAGGCATTGTTTTTTTGCAAAAAGAGAAAAACTGATAATTTTCTTCCATCTACATCTATACCTCCTGTGTCTGCTCATCCACTGTCACAGCCCTAGGGTGCTTTTAGAACAATGGTCCATAAGAACCTTCAGAATTCCAGAAAAGTTTGAAAAAAAAAAAAGTTTGAAACTGCAAGGCTGATTCAGTATGTGCAGCATTTAACCTGCAGCTGAAAATGCAACACGAGAGTTCATTAGGTGCCACTGCACCCCTGTGAGACAGGAAAGGGTTGTCTTCTCTATTTTGCAAATAAACAATAAGCAGCAGCAATTGTTAATGCTCAAGTATAAACCTACAATATTATTAACAATGACCAATGCACAGTGCACCTTTCCTCTGTACAACTGTCTCTTTTTTTATTTTTAATACCTTAACCAGTTAAAAAAAGAAAGAGGATGTCAAGCTAATAAAATACCAGGAATTTTTCATGTAGGCTATCCACAGCCTCATGGCAGGAGTCTCTCAGGACACTAAATGAAGACAGGATGAGCCCCCTACTAAAGGCAACATTCTTTCTGTCCCTGTCTTTCAGCTTGGCCAGCTGCACATGGCTCTTAGGCAGTTTTGAGAGATCACCCATGTGATGCTGGACTTTGTGCAGAAGCTGAGGCCAGAGGACAATGCCGACCTGGTGCTAGGCAAGGAGGCTGCAGACCCCAACTCTGGCCTTTCATGTCTCTTTCTCTTCTCAAGATGAAGCAAGGAGACCCTTAGTGAAAACACCCTCCTTACTCCCGGGAGTAGCCCTCGTGCTTGTCTTCTCTTTGGATCTCTTTTGCATGCAGTGGGTACTTCATGACTCTTGTTCATTCAAACACACTATCCAGCTCCTATTGACAGGAGAACCAATTACCCTGGAGTGATTTCAGAAATTATGCTAAAATTGGCAGAGATGCCCATCAGGGTGTTCTTAGTTATTATTAGACTTTTCATTTAAATTTTAAATATTTTTTCAAAGTATATGAGTTCCTGACTATACAAGAGTTAAGCACACAAATACCTTTAAATCTGTGGTTCCTAATCCATGCTGAATATGCATTACCACCTTAGGTGAAACAAGACTTGAAGGTTTAATGTTTGATCTAAGTCCTCAGCTGAAATATATCAAAGCTGGTCAGGTGCCCTCTCCTTTCTCTTTTTTTTCCCAAGTAATTCCACATTTGAAAATAATTACTTTAACTATTTTCTCTAATGAAAGAGTTGCATTGACAAATATTTCACAAGCTATTTCACCACCTTTGGCTTTTCCTTTTTCTGTGTGTTTGTTTTTTTAGCAAGCAAAGGGAGACAACGTAAAAGCACAACCTTTTGTTGTTTTATTATACTTACCCAGTGCCCTGGAATTTTATTTCCATGACAGGCTTCTTGAATGGCATATTTGCTATTTTCAGTTTACTCTGCGTGTGTTTGCGTATGCGTGTGTGAGTGTGCGTGTGTGGGCGTGCCTGCAGAACAATTCCCATTGATGAGAAAGGCCAGGAGGAGGTTTGTAGGAGATGTGATGAAATACTTAGAAGGAAACAGTGCCTGTAGCTGCCAGAACAAATAAATTATTAATGTTTACAGCTCAAAAGTTTTTAGAAGCCAGGTTGTTCAGGGTGGGTATATGCACATGTATGTGTGTGTACGTACGTGTGTGAGTGTGTAAATATAAAGGTTAATGACTCACACTGTGTTTAGTCAATGAATGAGTAAAAGAACCCAGGCTGCAGGCATCAACTAGCACACATGCCTAGTAATCACCACCCAGAACCCATAAACTGTGACATTTCACTTGCTTGGGACTTTCTGGCAGCCCTGCTATCGTCATTGCAATTTGTTGGGTCCTTTATGATGTTATAAAGGACATATTGCTTTTTTTTTTTTTTTTTCTTGGTAAAAAAGAGTACAGTGCATGTTTACAGGTGAATAGTAATACTTAAGATAGCTGACTTTGTTTTCTTCCTGGGGAAGTCTAGTATCTGCTTTGAAATGGCAGAGTTTTGGTGTTCCCAGAAATCACTTGTGTTTAAGGAAATGATTGAACAACTAGCCAACATCCACTTTGGAATAAGAGCTCATTCTGTCTTAATTTCTGAATAACTGAGAGAAAAATTTCATATGGAAAAATCCCTCCATTAATTAGACCACATAAGCAGACCTGCAGTTAAAAAATAAAATAAATTTTTAAAAAATGAGTAAACTGTATCTGAGCACAAAAAGAGAGTTCTGATATTTTTAATGATTCACATATTTACAATAAGGAAAAGAAATAGCATTTGATCGATTTTCACTTTATTCCTTATCCAGGAGGAAGACCTTTAGCTCTGTTGGCTAAGTGGATTTTCACTCAGACCTCAAGTTCCACAAGCAGTGAATTCTCTGAAATAAGTGATGTGTCTCTCTAGCTGGTAGCTGAGGCTTTACTATCTATATGGGATCCTGAAACAGTCACTGACCCTATTATCTGAAGCCTTCTGCAGAAACTCCTTCTGAAACATGCAGGAGTTTATTCTCCCTGAATAAGTGAATGAGTATTTTTTTCTCTATAGACAGAAAAGTGTGCAAATATTTCCAGATGAAGGAGGAAATCGAGCCTTTCAGACATCCAAAATTCACACACCTTAGATGTCTGAAAGAGTAATGGTAGATTTTTTCCCATGCCATTTTTCCATTCAATGCCTGCATCTATCTTTTCTTTGCCATTACCGTATTGTTCTTTTAAATTATCTTACTTGGAAATAAATAAAGTTTAAGTTTGTTGTATTGTTTGTTTTTTTTTCAATGGATCATTTCAGCAAGAAAATTGGATACTTCTATGTGTTAATGTCACAGCAATCCCCAGCTTTTGCTCTCAAAATCTGGGTAGCACCTGTTCTATTTTCCTTCTTTAAAACTGTAGCAATAGGAAAATAGTGCTCACTGACAGCCAGAACATGCAGTCCCTGACTGTGCATAGAAAATACTTGAGCAAATATTACACCTTCCAGATGTGTCTGCAGAACATGAGAAAGGATTCATCCTCTAAGCTCTGAGGTCCGAACTTAAAGAAAGAGCAAAAGCTACACTAGGTGAATTTCAGTAATTCTTTGGTGCTTTATATTAAAAAAAAAATAGAATTTCAATATTATATATAAATATATGTATATGACTTTCAGCAGTCAGCAAATTCCAGCTAAGTTTAGGTTTCTTTCTTCTCTGTCACTTTGCCAGATTTAATCAGGGATTAAAGCTGTGACTTGCTCACCCCTGGCAAGAAAGCTTCATGCATAAGGAATTGGGAGGACTGCAGATTGTGCTGTGGCAGACTCATTCACATGTACCTTTGAGCCTGGAAAACCAAAGGAAGCATGGACAGAAGACCTGTATCTGGGAAGGCCTGCTAGCTCTGCAGATGCAGATACTGAGTGCACCCAGCTGGTGTGGAATTGGTCGATATCCAGAATTTGTGTCCACCTGCAAGGGACCGGTTTGCTGTTCGCACGGGGATTAAGTACGGTTGCACCTGAAAAGGTTGAAGTTAGAGGACAGCACGTTCCTCTCAAATTACATGAGGGCTTAGAGCTCCAAAACTTGGCTGATTCAGCTTCTGAAGTCCAGTTAGCCAAGTTTTGTGCTGCTTATAATATATGCAGCATCCAGAAGCTCATCTTCTCGTGTCTTCATTTTAGCACTCTCACTTTCAAGACTGAGATCAGCAAGCAGAACATCAGTGAAGATTCATTCCTCAGCTCTTCTCTGGAAAGACAAATTTCAACTTAAGCTTGTATTTGTGTGTTTGTGGAGATGAGAGAACAGTCACCACTGTTGAGACAATAAAGACACACTTTGCCAAAATCTGAGGTGATTGAGGGCAGAGATTTATTGTGAGCTATAGAATAATGCTGAGGGAGAGAATGCCAACATGACATGGAAGGAACATGGCATTTATTTTTGCACACAGAACTGCACTGACAGGTCAGAGTTGAACAGTAATATTGTTATACAGGTGTTAAAAACTTGCACAATGCAATACCAAACAGGCACTACATGAATGCCCCAGGTGAAACTTGCTGAGCCTGTGCTCATGGAGACCTTGCATCATTTGACAACACCCTAGGAAAGAGGGAGGTGCCTTACACCCTGTAGGGTCATAAATATCAGCATATGTCCTCATTCTTTACTAAGTACAACTTCAAAATGCACTGTGGAAATTCCCTTAGTATTCCTAAATATGCAGATTGGGGGTGTTCAGGGGATTAGAGAGTCTGCACAGCCCACACAGTAAATGTATTTGTAAAGTGCTGCTAAGGTGTCTGAAAAATCATGGGACACCTCAGGTTTCCATAGCAGTACAACTACATCTTCAAGTTGCTTTGTGTTCCAGTTACAGATATCTTTTGCATGGCTGTTAGTAAAAGCAAATTAAGGATATAATAGACCTACCTCCATCAACATTTGACCACCCCCAGACAAGCAGTGTCATGAGCTATATATGCTTGTTGATCCATAATTCCTCAGCTCTCAGCAGCTGCTTGCCCTCCTCCCACCCTTTCCTCTCAGGGTACTTCCTATTTGAAAGGTATCATATGTCTGGGGCAGACTTTTGCCATCTCTGGTGCTGAGCTCTGTCTTGGCAGCAGAGACTCATTGAATCATGTCAGTTCTGCTGCCAGCTGTACTGTTTCTCCATGTAGCACCCTCTAACCAAATGGCCATGAACTCACATACCTTGCTAGTTTTCCCTTAATTTTTATTCAACCAGCCACAAAACAAAAGCAATCAAAAAAATAATTTGTCACTCTGGTTCCCGAAACATGTAAAAATTAAAATGTCCATTGAAATGTATCTCTAATAAAAAAACAAGAAGGTTTCCAGGAGAAGTTTGTGTTCTTCTTACAAATAATAGGTAACATCAAAAATGAGATCTAACACTGTTCTGGTTTGGAGTAGAAGTTCTGAGGTATGTGAGCAGAAAACGATAGAAATTATATAGAGTACTAACATCAGTTTCTGCTCCTGTCAATATGATGGCAGTACATGCTATGTATTTCTTTCAAAAATGTCATAGGGGATGTTTATGAGATCAAACTAGAGAAACCAGTTCTTCATTAACTAGCAAATTAATTGGACCAGTAAACAGAACTATAAAATACTGTGATGAATGTAATAGGGAAAAATAATTGCTGGCTTTGAAAAAAACACACCCTATTTCTGAAAGTTTCATGATAACAATAGATTCCAAGGGATTGGACTGACCAAAAAAAAAAAAAAAAAAAAAAAAAAAAAAAAAAAAAAAAAAAAAAAGAGAATTGAATTGCACTTTGTATGAAAATTTGATTTCTGAGCGGCTTGGATCCTTTCAAATTTTTGTGGAAATGCCAGGTGGTCCTGGTAGACAAGAAATCCAAGTATACAACCATGGATATCAGCACTCAGAACAGAGTCTTGAGCCTCAGCGTTCTTCATCCTGGAAAACAGACCCAACTCTATAGCACTGGCAAATTTCCTCCCTCCCTCTCTTGTTCTTACATGCATACACACAAAAACACACTTATTTTTGACACAATTTTATGTGAACTTAATACACATAGAAAAGTTACCACCAAGTGTTTCTCTAGAAGTGTTTCTCTAGAAGGGTGGAACATCTGAAACAGGAGTTACATTTCAGTATAAAAATGTTTTGTTGAAAAATTCCAAACCTTCCTTAATATAAAAGCACACAGTCCTGAGACCCAAAGTGTTTTTGTTAAAGCCTGCCATAGGATTTTTGTAATTGTAGCTATCTATGACAAATAATGTTATCTGTTTTGGATTAAACAGAGCTTCTAGGGACTGCTGGAAACAAACATCTCTGTCAACTTACAGGAAAAACATTTTTTTTTCCACCATCTCAACAGTAATGAAAATCTTTGCTCAGCATGCAACATCAGTAGTAAAAATCAAACGGTGCTAAGACAGACAAGAAGATGGAGGAGAATATGGTTATGTAAACTGAGAGTATGCCAAATCATGGTAGTCACATCTAAGAACATAAAAGCAAAGCAAAACAAAGTCTAAATGGGGGTTTCGTGCCAATGAGCTAAAATCATGAGGATTATGTAGAAACCTCTGTATCATGAGAGCGTGAGATAGTTCGTGCAAAGAGGGAGACAAGTTAGAGAAACTAAGTGACAGAGACAAATTCCTGGGAATTGAAATGGAATGTAAGTTGGGAGACTCCTTTTATAGATCTCATAAGAGAAGAGAAAAGGGATGGCACGTGAAATTGGGAAACAACATGTTTAACCATGACTTAAAGGAAATGTTCTTTATGCACTGTGTAATTATCTATTAGGACTACTTGCTAAAAAATAATTGAAGCAAAGGGTTTAGCAGGATTAAAAAAAATATTAGATACAGATAATGGGAACATTCATAGTAAATTAGACAGGCTAACTAATGTACAGGGTATACTTATGGTTTGCAAGAGCATAAGAGAACTACCAGTTAGTGGAGGTTAGGTTGATAGACCCTCCCAGAAAGATTATTGTACACCTGTAGATTCTGGGGTTTTGTACACCCTATTCTGAAATATCTTCTGTCAAACTAAGAATAACAAAGCAATCTGTGGATCAATGCTATGTTGGCAGTCCATGTCATAAAGGCAGCAAGGTTAGATCTGGGAGGTCTGTGAGAGGCTGAAACCAGCACAAAATCAGTATTTTGCTCTGCCCTTTAGAAAACGTACCTAGTTCTTGAGACCTTCATGACCTTGGAAGCCCTTGCTCTCTGCTGGACTTGTGCAAAATGGGCTCATGCCTTCCAAAAAAAGTCTGGTGAGACTGGCGTGGGCCGCTGTGCCCAAGCAGGGTTTTTCAAAGAAAACAACCCGAGACTGAGCCAGATGAGTTCTAGGACAGTTCCCAGTGGAGACTGACAGATGTACCCTCTGGCAGCAGAGGCAAAAACAGCTCAGTGAACACCTGCTGTTCACTGAGTTTCTCATGGCACCTTGGGGTCTTGGACCCCTGGGCTCCTTTCCAGCCCTTGGTGTCTTCTCTGTGAGAGCAATGAAGAGGAGGAACAGTGCTTTCTCTCTTTCATCTCACAGCAGAGCTGAGGACTGGAGGAAGCACTTACCTGGAACTGGGGGTTGGGAAAAGTCACTGATCTGATTGAACAGACAGTCTCAGAGTTGAACTGGTCCATTTTAAAAGGATTAGAAAGTTATAGCTCTCAGCCCAATCCAGAGAAGTACGGGTTTCTCTACTTCTGTGTCACAAGTTTCTTTTACCTTTTCAGGGAAACACACCCATAGACAAGAGTCTTTCTATTCATTTGCCATAGCTGTATAGTATTTACAGTGATTTTGTCACTCAAAGAGTGTTGCTATAATCACAGAATGGACAAACTGACTGACTGAATAGTGGTGGGATGCTGATGAGTTGAGGGTTATGCAAGAATTTTGGTCTTTTTACAAAGGCTGGGAAATTATTTTTTGAAGTGCAGTGAAAATAAAAATAAAAAGTAAGATTACTATACTTGCTAAGCCTAATTACATCCAGCATTGTGAATTAGTTTACAATAAACATATAAAAAGACCATATGTCCCTATTCTATGGGTCTTATTGAAGGTGAGATAAGGTTAGGTACAGTCATCCGCTGGCTGCTTTACCAGCAGTCTGGCCACCCATTATTTTAGTACTGTTCTTAGAAGATTATGTAGGATTTGAAAAATACAGTCTGTAGTATTTGAGAAGCTCTGTTCCCTCAATATTTCATACTTCTTCCGTAGTCAGGCCTAGCAGCAGTAACAGCATACACTGTCATCAATCCTCTGAAGAAAAGTTTTTCTATTCCTAAATCCTTATGCTAACTAAGATTTTAAATGAAATATTTTCTCTTACAAGCTGCAGTGTAAAAGTAATGTTGAAAGCATATGCTTGACCTTAAAAAGACTTACATTCTTACAATAACTTTGGGAAGTGTATTTTCATGGCGTATATAAAATAAACAAATAAATTATGTTGCACCCTATTATCAAAGTAATGTAATTTTCGGTTGTCATCATAGTTAGTTGGACAAAATATTGTACATAATCTTTAAAATGTAGATAAACAGAGAGGATATGTGTGGTTTAAGCAGACAAACATAAAATGACTTACTTAAATTGATTTTTTACAGAGTGAAATGTAATACATGCATAGCCTATGAAACCAGGCATACACAGAGAATAATAGAGATATTTCTAAACAGAACAAGGCTTAAAATCTGCAAAAAAGCCTAATGACATCTTTAAATTTTTGAAAAGTAACTTTGATGTTTCTCTGCACATTTCCATAATAACATAAAATATTTTTAACACTCAATTTTTCTTTATTGGGTATTTCTGCTATTTTCTTAAAGAGCAACTGAAATTTTGGGATGTGTGTATGAAAATTCATGGATATTTTTAGGAATCTACTTTTCCAGCTGAAATCCAATATGTCTTATTATAAAAATTGTATCAGAGATTTATTATTCTTGCTTACATATTTTCAAAAATTTTCTTTCTGTGTTTGTCCAATTTTTATGTTTCAAGTATACAGCATGTTTTGCAACTGGCAAAGATCTCAATACCAGCTCTGTGCAACAGGATACAGAGATCCTTTTATTTCTAGTCTATTACAAATGATGTGGCTGGGTAATCAGAGATGCCCCCATTTTTAGGTAGAAGTAACTCAAATAAAGCCACATTTAAAGATATACCTGTCATCAGAGGTAGTGCTTTCTGATGAAACAGCAGCTGGAATACATCTGAGTAGGAAGCCTACAACCACAATATCATTTGAGAACTGGCTTTTTACAAACTAAGGTACTTCCTATGAGAAGATTTTTTGTAGTGGTCTTGAAAGGTTGCTAACAATACCACTGGTCATATTTAATGCTGGAGAAACCTTTTAATAATTACAGATTGATCCATGATATTGTCAGTGAGTGAGAAAGGGAATATGCTCATGCATATTCAACAGCTTGAGGTAGGGTGAAGAAGTCCTCTGACCTTTTTCTAATCTCAGTTACACTGCATGAAACCAGACTAATTCTGGAATTAGTCCTCAAATAATTCAAAAAAGATTCAAATTGACCTTGGAGTAAAAACTGCCCAAGAGATATCCTTTCACTCAGCTGTAATCTTTCAACTTGTTCTTAGGTGAAATAAATTCTTTTTAATCTCCTTGGAAATGCTTTTGAAATTTAAGGGTTGAAGTTTATCTTGTCATCACCACTTTTAATAAGAGTCAAGCCATTTGCTTGTTCCTACTCCTTGAGTTACAATAGACTTAAAGATATCTCATAACCTGTCAGTAGCCTGACTGGTCTCACTGAATAAGAAACTGCTCACCATCACTAAGGGATTCACAGTTTTTATCAACACGCTTTGATTATTTTCTGAAATATTTTTTCTCTTGACTAAATAAAATGCCATGTTAACACATATTTTAAACATACATTTCTGTTTAGAACATCATTTATTTATCTACTCCATTCTCATAACTTCTTTACTGTTCATTACCTGAATGCAGTCTAATGATCTTCCACTTAGCCAAGAAATCTAAAAGAGGAAAAGGTCCAGAGAGAGGACAAGGGAGAAGGCAACTCCACAGACTGCAGCTGCATGCTAACACTGACCAAATTAGTCATATTTTATGGTTTCTGAACCTAAGACATAGAGATAGATGCTGATTCCCCAAGTTCTTTTCACACCTCTTCATAAAGATCTGGCCACACCAACATTACTTGTATGAGACTGTAACATAAGGTTATCTGCTCTGCAAGAATGGTGCTTTCATGTCATTCTTTCATCGTCTCACTGGCTAAAATACAACATGCTTTTCAAATCCAGTCACTTTCTTTTGTCTCAAATACCATGAGTTTCTCCACCCCTATGAGTCCACCTTTCCTGATGAGAGACAGTCTTTCCTCAGCAAGAAAGGTTAATGGGCTGGCCAGGTAAACTGTAACTTGCTGCCTTGCTGCAGATTAATCCCTAATGGTGCCATTGATGGTAGCCTGTCCCCACCATGCTGTGCCCCCTCTGGGGCTCTGCCTTGCCCCTGCACCTTGCAGCACTGCAGGCAATGGCAGTCAGCCACCTGATGGCTTGGGAAGTTTGCAGGCTTTGGGGGAGAAGTAAAGTTCCCATGGAAATTTCCAAGTTCTTCCTCCAGCCATCTCTGTACTTCCTTCAGCATGTATAGGCCATGTAATTTTTCTAATTTGACAGAAAACAAGGTGCCATACAGTTTGCAATTCACAGTGTCCTCTTTTTTTTTTTTTTATGACAGCAGTTTTGTATGGCTCAGCACTGCTGGTAATTCTGATAGAGATGCTGGTGATAAACAAGGGTATCCATGAAAGCATGGGGAGAGGTAATTCAGGATACACTTTTCTAGTAGGTTGAAGGTATCACTCTCCTTATATGAATCTTTTTATTACTGTACATATTGTGTAAGCATAAACTCATGTCTGGTTACTTTCTTTATCATGGGGCTGTTCATATACTGACACAATTTCTTAACTAAAAATTGCAAAATCTTTACAGTTTCATCTCCCTGATCCTGTCTCAAAATTAACTTGATGAAAGAAGAGCTGCCATGACAGCTCTGTGACTTACAAGAGCTTAAATAACCAAACTGGCTCTGTTGCACACTCCCTGCAAAATTGTTAATGCAAAACAGGTTAAACAAATGCATTCTAGTTGCCCGTGAGATGCTTCCATTTGCCATGGAAACTAAATTTCACTTGTTGGTTCAAGCACCCAATGCTTGAAACTCTCAGAATAGTTTTATCTTAGAAGTAGCTAGTTGTTCAGAGGGAGTTTCTTTGGTACACTCTTTAAATATTTAACACTTAAAAAAAAAAAATGGAACAAACTCAAAAGCCTGGTCTCCCAAACATGTAATATTGAGAAAGAGGCATCTTCTATTTTTAAGAATTCAGGCATGTCCTTTTGATTAGTACTTTACCTCCAAAACCTCACCATTTTCCCAAAAAAAAATATGGCAGAAGGAAATACACAATTTTTGGATTTCTTTCTTCCTTCTGGCATGTTACTCACTTTTTGACTGTCTCACATCCAGCTGCAAAATAGATCAGTGCTACCAGATCCTGTTTCTGCGAGCAAGCCCCTGGGAAACATATCAGTTCACAAAGCTTGGGTTTAGCTCTTGCTTTATTGGGCATTATCTCAGTATTACAGCTGCCAGACACCAAAGGAATATTTAATTGCTGCTTCAGTATACACTGAAGGAAGGATGTTTAGTGTATGACTTACCTCTAAACTACCAGTAGCTCTTACCATCTCTCAGCTGGATTTTAGTCTGTTCTTTCCCAGTACAAGAGGTGCTTTACAATAGTCCCTACAACAGAAGCTCCTCTGCCTGTTGGACCTGCAGAACTGGAAGATCCCTCATATTCACGTTTTTTTGGGGTAAAGGAGAGTCTTTGATATGAGGCTGGAAGGATTTGAATTTTTCAGGATATATTTTATTTTAATCTGTTTCTAATACAGTTGTCCAGTGGATCATAGAAGAGGCTGACCAGTTAACATGGATGGAAGAGTGAATTTGCATAAATCTATGGTGTAGGGTCTTATTGGTGGGGAAAGTGGGAATCATATGCTGGAATCAGTAAGACGTCATGAGCCTGTTCTATAGACCCTTGTGTTTCACTTCAACAGACACCAGACATATTTCATAAGTTAACAATTGCTTTGTGCCATATGATTTGTAATATTTCAATTTTGTTCTGAACTTCAAATGAAAATCATCCTCAAAGTTATCAAGTACATAATGAAGTTCAAATGTATATCTGTACATGTTTTCTTGGGAGAAACATCTACAGATGAGATGAGGCTCAGCCCAGGCACATCTCATCTCCACCTACCCTCTTCTGTAGGGATTCATTCTATAGACTGATGAGTGTTTAATCAGTTGTCTTCCATTCTTACCTATGGCAGAAACAACTTCCCACACCTATCCAATCCTGACGTAACATTTGTGAAAGACAATAAAAAACCTTGGTTTCAGGCCTGAAGAAGGCATCCTTATCCAAAGGCTGGTTGTTTTTTTTCTGCTTAGTTTAATAAATGACTTTACATACGCTTACATGGTTTGCCCAACATACCTTTTGGCCATTCCTTCTACAGTAATATAAGTAAAGCTGTGCTTGGCATATAAAGACTCATGGTTAAGGACCTACTCCCCCTTACAAATGCTTTTCTTGGACTTGAGCATCTGAATGTCCCTAAGCACAGTTACAATCTGAGTGCAATATTAATGCAACTGGTGTGTAAATAAACAAATACAAAATCCTGGAGATGCTTCTCAGCTGTTTCAACTGCAAAATGAGTTCCTCAAAAGATTGTTCTTTATATCAGTTCTTTTATTAAGTACAGTGAAACACAGAAAATTTTGTGTATTTATGTTTTAGCTAGAGTTCTGTCCCTAGTTTGCCACACTAAAATTAGACTGAGAATTATCATTCCTGTTTTCATCAAGTTAAATACTAGCAGTCATATTTTCATGGCTGAGCTTTCCCCAAAATATACATTTATTTTCTGTGCAACTACTCTCTTATGCAAATATCACCAAAAGGAATTAATTTCATGTTCTCTTCTCTCACACCCCTGGGGTAGAGCTTGTTAGATACCACCACGCTGGGTGCAGCACAAGTTCAGCAATAGAAACCTTCACTTCAAAGGCTGTTAGGTCCCTACAGCTTTCAGCTCCAAGAGGCCAACGGCACGTCCTCTCCTGACAGCAGCAATGCCTCAGATGGGAGTTCTTGGCAATCCCCACCACTGTCTCCTGTGAAGATTTGCTTGTGGTAGCACTTTTTGCCTGTTTCAGCTTTACCTTGGCTCATTTGGATGGATGTGGGTCAGGGACTGACTATCCAAGTAGCTCAGCTAGCAGGTCCCTAAGACAGTAAATTCTAGCAGTGACTTTCAGGCTAGTGACAGCCCTGAAAGTGGGCTCTTCACCACTTCCCCCTGCAGCTAACAGAGGGAGTGGTGACCTAATCAGGGAAAGTTTTGGTTGTCTTTTCCTATCTTTTAATTCTGCCTCTGAATCCTTTTTTGCAGAACAACAACTGGTAGTCTAGTGCCAATGTGTGCTTGGGAACTGACATATGAATTTGTATAGGAAGGAATATAAAAAGAAATATTCAATCTTAGAATATGGAGTTTTTATTTTTCCAGGCATAAATGAAATTTCCAACTATGGAGGAGGACTGTTTTCATGCTCCGTCTGAAATTCTTTTCTGCAGCTCATTGAGCTTCTGACTCATTCATTCTGTGCAAAACAGAGTGATTACATATTTTAAAAGCCTTTATCTTTATTGCTGTTTGTGTACTCTTCCCATTCCTCTTAGTTTTTTTTTTTTTTTGCTTTTTTTTTTTCCCCTCC
>VXBS01004380.1:0-26732 GCA_013400255.1 Sitta europaea | reverse complement strand
TTTTTTTCCCCTCCTTTTTTTTATAAGCTAAATGGGTAAAAAGAAAGATATCTTTAATCTGTCTTTCAGTGCAAATCTCATTATGGGCAAATATTAAACACTATTTCATAACTTTTAACATGCAAACCCTTATTTTCTGAGGTGTTAAAACATGTGTCTTAAAGAAAATGTCATTCCTTTTTTTCTTGTAGGAGCTGTCACTGACATCCTGCTGCCTGGAGATCAGAGGAACCCATATATCTTCCTGGTTGACTAGCACAAGGGCAGGCCTACATACAGACCAGGAGACACTTGCTGGGAGAAGCTGACGGCTTAGGCATAATGAGAAGGCCAAAATTCCAGCCTACCACCTCTGGGAGAAAAAAAAAAAAAAAAAAAAAGGAAAAAACAGAGAAAATAAGTGGCTCCTCAGAGAAGTGTTTTCCAGGCCCTGCTATAATTCTGTAGAGAGAAGGAGGTGAGGGGGCAGATGATGGCAGCATGTGATGATTCCACCGGCCTCCATCATTGGGGATTGACTGGCAGGTCAGCACAGGGAAAAAAGGAAGTGCAGGGAAGGAAGCTTACTGGTGGCACTGCTTAACAGATGCAGAACAATTCTCCCCTCAGGTTTACTGCCTCTGAACAGAGGACCCAGCCAGGTAAAAGGGATGTGCAGTGCCCAATGCTTTACAGCAATCCGATGCCAGCTGCTTGAGCTGGAGCTCTATTGTCCTGCACTTCCACTTTGACTCTTACTGGAAGAGACTGCAGCAGGACAGATCCACTTCACTTTGTTCTCCATTTGATTTCCTTTCCCTGACCATTTCTTCTTTCCCACCTCTCTTACATTATTCCTGTTTCCTCTTGTGCTGAGTGACTGTTACCAGTCATTATGTGTCATAGTACAGGCATTTAGACATCATTTAGACATCTTGGCAGTGTCTTCATCACTGAGGTTGCCTTGGACTCCTGAGATCTTTTACTTTCTAGTGAAAAGTTTGAACGTCTTACATTAATTTTGAATTGTATAACAGTACTGAATGCTTCACCTGAGCTTAGCACCTTCATCAGATATTCTCTGACTGTTTTCAGTGGGCATGGCAGGATTCCATAATTTCTACTCTTCCTAATACACAGCAGAACTGAGGCAAAACCATGTAATTTCTTCATTCCGTGAAGCAAATCATCCAAGATCGCACTGGGTTTCAGAACCTGTATCACCTGTCAAGTTGCAATAAGTTAATAGTGCTGCAAAGCAGTGTTATCACCTCTCTTCTTTTAAAATAGTCTAATGAAAAGTGTGCAAATGTTTAACCTTCACACGAATTGCATGATCCTGAGGTAATCAGACTGGGAGAAAAGTCACCATTCTGAAAGTCTGCACTCACATCCACCAGCACAAACTTGCCTTATGTCTTCAGTACCACTGGAGCATGATGCCATCGAAGCCTTGTGCCAATAAATATCCTCATGATAAGGCTGCTTACAAGTCTCCCATTCGTGAAAGTTCTCTAAATATTCACTGTCATGTGTGATATTTCAAAGGCATAACAGTAAGAAAATGTGTGCTACTTTACAAGGGTGAGTTAAATGCATTTCTTCTGCCCTGTGCTTGAGATGAAAAGAAAGCAGGCAATTAAATAAGGAAGTCTGGGGCCTTTTTTATGGCATTGTATGTGACCGCAAAAGGGAGAATGGTAATTGCCACTGGTGTGTGATATCCTTTACCAACCTGGCTCAGAAAATATCTCTGCATCCTAGAATGCTGGTGTTTTCTAAAGCTTGCAGGCATGTCAGTCTTCAATAAGAGAGCTCACCCCATTAAAACATTTAAAATTAATTTTAATCCAGGAAATTCAACTCCTGTTTTAAACCTTTACAAACAAGTTTAAAGCTGACATGTGCCATAAATTCGTGGTGGTCTGTAGAGGTTTTTTTATAAGCCGAACAAAGCATAACAATTACATGGGGAATTCAGCAAAGCCCAATTGGTGTGTATAGATTATACATTTAGAGAGGAGTTCTTTCTACTTTTTATAAAAGCTACTGTATGTATAAAGTCTACAAGAAAATGTCACTGTGATAACAACTGTCCCTTAAGTCAGGCATGTTATAATGAGAAGACAGTGCTGCTCCTTTATCTATGTGACAATAAAAGAGCAAAGTAGATATCCTGTCCTAATGCCTGGACATTGTAATACAGGTACAGTTTGCCATTTATCACAATGATGAAATTTGTCCTGTTCTGCTGCAAAACATGGGAAATTCTGATGTTTGGCTTCACGTGTTCTTTCTTTCCGTTCAAACAAATGCACATTCATTGCTTTAAGATGAAAAAACACTGAATTTCAGCTCTTGCCCATTTCACTCCACCATCACAAGATATTGTACTGACAGTGGCTAATACACAGCCAATACCCAACTGACCAGCATTTGGCTTCTAGACTGGTCCAGTTTTCTTCCTCTTGGGCCTCATGTAGTAAAGCAGTATTGACTCCCACCTCTTTGTCAAAGACTTTGTCCTTCACTTGTTATGCATCAAGTGAGTACTAAGTGCTTTCAGTGCTGCTATTTCACTGCACAAGGACATCATAATGGTACTGAAACTTTTCCCTGGAGCTGGCACACTGCTGCTCACTGAGCTGCCCCCTGTAACCCTGCTGTGTTGTTGTTCTTTGGCAGCTGTGTCCTGTTCCAGTCCCAAACACTGCAACTCCGTTGCACCAAGTCTCAGGCTGAAGCACCAACTGCCTGTGGGACACTGTTTGCCATCCCACCAGGTTTGCTGATCCAACTCTCTTCAGGGTTACACTTCAGACCTGAAAAGTGAAAAAATCCAAGCTAATAGCCCCCCCCCCCCACCAGTCCTGCCCTAAGAGCAGTGGTGGTGTTTCTTTAAATGGGAACACTACTTCCATTCTACAAAGGAGCAGCTGAGATGAAAGAAGATGGGAATGTCTTAAACCTGCTTCCCTGGAGAAATCTTAAGTGAACCCTTATGTTCATTTATTTTCTGTTGGTATTTACATACTGACTCCAGTCATAATTAAACTGCAAGTTCCTTAGGGCAGAGACTAGCCTTTTGTTTGGTGTTAATTAGCAGTTTATGCAACAAGGCCTCTGTGACTTGATTTCTGAGTGTCAAAAAAATCAATGTGTTATGTTTTTCAGGTTTGGGGGAGGTTCTGGCAGTTTTCACACAGAGAAGATTGACATCTGGTTGAGGATCATAATGCATGCACATTAGTGGAATGCTGCTGCTAAAATGATAAACAGTTATGATTCATTTCATTTTAAGACTTGAATGATCATATTAGGATTTTGATTTAGTAGTCTACTGTGATCTAGTCACCTTCATCTCTCCAGGCTTCATTTCAGGCTGTCTGCACAGTCAGTAAAGGAACAATACATGGATTTACTCCCAATTCATATTTTTTGTCTTTTCTGGAGTGGTTAAGGTTGAAAACATATTTATTTTCCTATGTTAAGACTTGGGTTCCTGGGGGATTCTAGTGGGCTGCTAACTATGTGGTGGCTGCCAGGAGCTGCTACTGACCAAGTGTCTACACTCCTCTGGCTCTGATCTCCAGGTCAGTTAGAAAACAGTAAATATTTTCCACAGAATTTTACTAGGGAGCTATAAAAACTTCTCTGAGGGGAAAAATAAATAAAATAAGGTATATTTCAAATTTTATGTACAATACTAAAGGCATTTGATTCTGAAAAAAATATTCAGTTTCAGCTGTTTAATTTCCCCTTTAAAAAAGTGAAAGATGGAAATAAGCTATGTGAAAGTTTGGTTTTTTTAAGTTGGTTTTTCATTAAAACTTTTAAATCATCTGTATTTGTGGCAAATAGAACACACAGGGGGATTTAAGATACTGATTGTGTAATATGTAATAGAAAGAAATTTAGAGCTTTTTCCAAGCATCAGAGAAATGTTAGGAGTTCTCAAACTGTTACCAGTCTTATTAATCACCCTGGATTTTTAAGTATGTATTTCTAAACATGCTAAACAATTAAGTCAAAGTTAAGGCCAAAGTCTGCCTGTGGATATGCATATGCAATATCCATTTAAGTCAATGTGAGGACAAAATTTAGCTCTTAAGCCTTTTAACTGATAAAGTCCTAAAATAGCTCTACAGGGAAAAATTTCCTGGCAAGACTAGAGTTTTGTAAATCTAAAAGCATGCAATCATATTTCAATGTAAAATAGCATATAAATATCAAGCCACATCTTGAATTATAGCCAAATGCAACACTACATCAAGCACAGCTCAGAAGTGCTATATACAAAATTAATGCTTTGTCAAGTTTCTGCATCGGTGCATAATAAACACAGAAATTTGCACTTACATACATATCATTGTAAAAAACTGGAAGGTGCAGCTGTCCTCTTTGTCTCAGTTATAAGCTATTTTGCTAGAAGGAATGTAACATTTAGCTTTTAAAGTCAGAACAGGATGTAAGTGGACAGTATTTCAAGGATAGTGTTATGTCTAAGGCTTACTGCCACTGTGTAGTGCTATATCCCTCCTGGGAGGTCACATGCAGCACAGTCAGTGGCTTTCTAAGAGTCAAGTAAAGTACTTATGAGTTTAAGTAGCACAGACATTTTTATAAAAGCCTTTCATCCCTGCCTGCCCTCCTCCCACCCCCAATTTGCATAAGTCTCAAAACCCAGCAAGAAAATTTTACATGTCAGAAAGTAATAATACAATTAATCTTTCTCAGATATTTCTCAATTCCTGTTTGGTTCTTACCCTCCACCTATGCATATCGATCCTAATTTAACATTGTATACACTGTAACTTCTCCTTTCCTCTCCCAAACCTGAAGTTCAGTGTTATGCACTGCTGGATCTCCATCCTGAAGGAAAAGTTATGGGATTTGAAGGTGAGGGCTTAATGGCTGATGCAATGGACAAAGTGGAAGTCGAGTCGGGAAGTAACACTGAGGATGATGTTATCATAATGATGCCTTGGACTGGCTGCCTAGAACAGAGTCTAGACAGACTTAGAGAGTGAAGTGGGTATTTATTAAAGGCATCATTTATTAAAGCAGATGCACCTTGGGCAGTCAAAAGCCTTCCAGAGGCTGCACCCAAGATGGACAATGGTCAAAATTTTTCAGACAGATATAAGTTTGGTCAGTTTGCATAGCAGGGGTTAATTGTCCAATTACAGCCTCAGGTAATGAAATTATATTCCCCTGGTTTGCTTTCATCCCCCCATTTTGTTTACACTTTTTGGGCCTGAGGCAAAGGGTATCCTTGGTTCTCAGGCCTGGAATGATTGTTCTGTCTGACCACAATGTGAAAAGAGCTTACTAACACTCTATATGGAGTTCAGAGTTATACACTAATGCAGTACAGGGT
Organism: Sitta europaea; assembly: GCA_013400255.1. NCBI lineage: Eukaryota > Metazoa > Chordata > Aves > Passeriformes > Sittidae > Sitta > Sitta europaea. Next base: position 21,373 of record VXBS01004380.1, on the reverse strand, counting down.
CTGGAAAAACATAAAAACTAAATACTTAAGGCAACGATAGTGATAAGTGAAAGCCATCTCTGCAGCAGCACTGTGTATACATATCAGTGCCTCTTGCTGAGACCAGAGAAGAGCACTTTGAGGCAGCCAGGATAATAACAGCCCAGACTCCTGCTTTATTTGTAAGAATGGAAAAGAGAAGGTGTGGTTATGAATATTGAGTTGGTTAAGCTGTTTACCCTCTAGTAGTATCTCCCTGTTAAACCCCCACAATGGGCTTTATCCCTGGCTGGCCACACCCTGTCCCATTGTACCTGTCCCCTGATGGTAACATCCCCATGAGGACTCAGGATAAAAGCCTGGGCTTTGGGGTCCTGCTTCCTCTCTTTTGCACCCTCTGCAGAAGAATAAACTCCCATGTAAAAGTGCCTTCTCTGATCTTTACTTCAAACCTCAGCACAAGGGATCAGGAGACCTGTGGGAAGCAGAGAGCCATCTGCTTTCTGTCATTCCTGGACTGTTCTCAGCCAGGAATGGTTGCCCCTGGCTGCATGGCCAGTGGACAGGGACAGCTGGGCTCCCTCCAAACCTCCAAACAAGAAGGCACAAGACCAAATGGGAATGACCTCTGAGGTCAAAGAGAGAGATGATAGTAGAGTGCCTATAGATAAATGAGCTTTCTTTCCTTGTCTCTTGTTATATGGTATGTGTTCACATTGGGAGCTCGCATGTAAGACCACTGAAAACACTGATTATACCCATAATTCAGCAGTTAAGAGTCCTGGAGAGAGAAAAAGAGAGTGACAAGAGACATAGGTGGGACCTTTCCAAGCTGTAGCTAACTAGGAAAGAGAGGCATGAGAAGATCTAAATAAACCATTTCAACTCAGTGAGCTGCTTCAGCTTGAGCCCACCCATCACTTGGGTTCTGAAGCCCCCGAGAGTACTGCCTAAATTTCTCAGGCAATTCAAAGCTAGGGACAGCTACCAAACAGCAGCTGAGCAGTTGAGCAGCTGAGCTTCCAGGGTGGCTTACTCTCTTCCATGGAGCAGCTGCAGACAGCAGTAAGACATGCCCTTTGCCTTCTCGTATGGATGACAAAGCACAGTCGTGGAAGCAGCAGGGAAGGGGCTCAGTCTAACCCCCTCAGCCATCCGCAGCCGTGCCAGCCACACTAGGAAATCAGAGCCCACAATGCCGCCTGTGGGGAAACAACATCTTTTTGCTTCCACTCTTTTTACTGATACAGGACTTCTTGTGAGCTCACTTTGTGGATTAATACCTTCTTATAACAGAAGAAGGCCATTGTATTGATGACCAAGTTCTTATTCTAGACACAACAGTTCTCAAGACACTAACTGCTAGCCTTTCCATCAAATGGTAGGAAAAGAAAAGAATTAATTCCCATAATTCCTGCTGTTTATTTCTAAAAGCAATAGTACCAAATTACAGCAGATTTTGATTTGTGAATGTCTTAGCTCGCTCTCTCTCAGAGGAGAGGGCTTTTTGCAATCCTGCTTTTGTAAAACAAAGTGCACTGATGAGCTGAGAGGCTTAAAACATACAAAATAATACTGATTTTTTTTCTATTTTTCTCCTTGAGGAAGTATTATCTTCTTCAAGAAGCTTCTAGCAAACACACTGGTCACAGCTGCATTCCATCTTCCACACCCCCTCTTCTATTCTAGCATTCAATGTTCAGAACACTTAACTTCCTTAAAGAAATGGGATTCATTTTATGGAGAAACTGAAAGTTCTTCTGTATTGATTAGTAAGTCAGTTAAAGTGGAAATTCTTCTGCCAACTGACATAATTTTAAATCCAAGGCATGGAGGTTTTGCTTCATCTTTCACTGCTGTTTATTTAAGAATGGCTTATTCTGTCAGTTCTACTGAGGCTTCCTTGTCTAACTCCAGTGAAAGTGAGAAAAACCCCACAGGCTTACTGTGTCTGAAGGCTTGTGCAAACAATGCAACCCTAGATGAGGATTGATGCGATTTATAACTATACATCTATAAATGTATGCACACACAGAGAGAAATATGCACAGCTAACTTTTAAAAAGGGCTGCGGCAAAATTGCATTTAAGTAAAGTCCAGGTTAAAAAAGCCTGACTTAATAAAACTTGTTTCGTTAATATTCAGCTTTAGTATTTTCATTATTATACATCTTTTGGAAAGAATTTTCAGAAGGTCTAATAATTAAAGGTGCTATAGACCCCCTGCATGCAGGCCCCAGACCAACGCATGCATCTCTCCCATGTTTGAGAATCTTATATATTTGTCACTGTTATGGAGACATCTTCACACAGATACTGATACTATTTACTGTTTAAAAACCATGCCAATGTTTGTGAGAAGGACACTTTCTAGTGGCATGATCAGTTATGTCCTTTTTCTCACTTTCTTTAAGAATCTAGCTTGATCAATCTGAAGGCTCAGGTTGCAAGCCTGATTTAAGAGTTCTTTCTTTTCCCACCTTTGGCTGCTCACCACTATTGCTGAACAGCAGGTCACTGCCCCCTCAGCAGTGCTGAAGCAAGTTACATCACTGAAATAATCTAAGAGCTATTTTCAGACAACTTTATGTATCAGTGGGTTGTTTTTTGGTTTGTTTTTGTTGTTGTTGTTGTTATTTTAGGTTTTTAAACTCAGTTTGGTGGCTGGCTCACCTCCATAGAGTTAAACCAGCGCAGCTGAGGAAGTAATCGGTTAGAGCTATGGGGCAAGAATAAGCAGCAAATGCAGGAACCTTTCAAATCAGCTGCCACCTGAAGAAAAGTTCCTATAGCTACATCATTGTGTGATGTGCTGGGGGAGTACAAGAATATTTTTATGAATATAACTGCAGTGATTCATGTGTTTGGTGTTCTGGAATGTGTTGAGCATATGGTATTGCAGGCTTTATGTAAGTGACCTTGCAAGTTTGTATTTTTAAATCTATTATGGAGCAACTAATGAATAGGTTCTGATTTCTCCTTCCTACTGGGATAAATCCTGAACTTCTGGTAAGCATATTCTTTGGGGCAGAACCCACAACTATTCCTGTAGGACTAGCATTTCTTTCATCCCAATGGAAAGAAGAGTTCTCCACAACATCTCCTGAGAGATTTTTGCTCTTAGCATATGTTATCTTGTTGGTTTTGTTGGTCTGTTTTTGGGGTTTTTTTTCCCTGTGGGAAGAAATTATGTGAGCCATGTTAGCAATGAAGAGATATGTTGTATACAAAGTCTTAACGTTTTCTAACAGCACAAATAAACTAGGAATCATCTTACTGTTCTTGTTCCTTGACAGATATAAGACTGTGATGATACCAGTGAGTGACAGGCTACCAGGGGCCATTACTGACCCCAGAAAGTCCCTCACCCTTGGTGCTGTGCTGGTGGATACCTCCACTGTGGGCTTTTGGCTTGGCCTCCTGTGGGTGAAGTGATGAAGAAAAGAAATTGGTCTGGATTTGTCACCTAGCTTGTTGACCACCTCAATAAAACCCTCACTCCTAGGCCATAGTTTTTACACAGCAGGAGTGCTGACACCCAAGAGCCAGCTTAATCTTTCTTCTGAGTTTTGGTTTGGCAGCAGACACCCAGTGTGCCATGGCACAAAGCAAGGGGACCATAAAGGTGCTAATGCTAATGACATATTGTAGGTAAATACATTTCCTCTGTCTTAAGCTGAAATTCCTTGACTAGGTGCTTAATGATTATGAACTGTGCTTAGCTGGCTTATAAACAGTGTCCTTAAAGTGCGATAACTGTATTTTTTTCATTACAAATAGTTAATTTTAAACACATCAAATGGTGTTGAAGTCTTTTGAGTGTAAGGCCTCAATTAGCACTTTGTGGAGTTCTGGTCTGTCTTTGGTGACACATACGGTCTGCAGGGCCTCAGATGCAGAAATTGATCAGAACAGCTCTTTCAAACTAATTATTCTGCTGAGCCATTCTTCAGGCACTCATCCAAAATGTAAATGAGCATGTTCCAGAATAATTACTCTACTCACAAAGAGGGATAAATATCCCAAAATGAAATAATTTCTGTTCCAAATTAGACTCTCTTTATAGAGGAGTCATTTGGTAATATAGGAATAGCAAGGACGTATGGAGAGTGTGTGAAGATTTTGATTACTCATATAATTCTGCTGTCAGTTATTTCTCTAAGAAGTCAAAGATTTCTACATTCATAAAGCCATTTAGAGTGTGTGAGGTTGCTAAAGGCACATCTAGAAAGCTAGATGGTTGTGTCAGATATATTTGTACCAAGTAAAAAATAAATTGAGTTTGAGTTCCCAGTTTGCATATTTACTATGGAGATAAGGATTTTTTAATAGTTTGAGTACAGCTCATCCGATGTAATGAACTAGTTTACTTGCTTGAATGATAAATTGACTAAGGTCCCATTTAGTTGAACGTTTATTTTTGTGGCAGAGTGTGTTCACATGTCATATTTCCCCATCCTTATGTTCTCCCATTGTACAGCTTCAGAGTGAACCAGGATGAGAAACTGATAATCTGAAAAAACACTCAGAAAATATGCACCTTTTTAATCTGTATTAATTCCTTACTCCACTTTGGGGGTCTTGTTCAGCACCTCACACAGTTTTACCACACATGGAGTACAAAAGGAAATGAAAGGTAGACTGGCAATAACAACCCATCTTCCTTCTATTTTGTTGGAGATTTCCACTGCTTTATGTAAGTGTAGAAAACTTTCTGCTGTTAAAGGTGGTAATGGATAATTTCCAAATCAAAGATGAGTGATAGTGTGTGTATATTGAGTTGCTGTCAATCAGTCCAAAGGCACAGTTGTGAAACAGGGTCATAGTCCTTCATCATCTTTCAGTCTATATATTAATTAATGATGTGTTTAAAACTATGTTAGCTTTTTTTTTTTGTTGTTTTTTTGTTTTCCTTATAAGTCACTGTGCTGACTTCTCAATATTCTAGTTTCTTTTCCCAAAGGCCCCTCAGAATTTGGATCAGGTCTTTACAAGTAGCATGGCCGGCTTGAAATTATAACACCACACTTCTAATTATTTGCATGCAAAATTAAAATGCAAGAGAATAATTACGCCAAAAAATGTTGTCTTGTCTAGACAAAGCCTTTTAAGGTTGTCAGGATGGGGGAAGGCTTCTGCGTTTGTCTCCAAGAAATTCTGCACTCCTGCCATGCAGAACAAGCACCCCAAGGACAGTGCCTCTGAGACAAAGTAGACCTAGTGATTATCCCCACACATGCACTGAGAACACTGGATTTTGATAGGCTGACTACTCATATGGAAGGCCAACGTGTTCTGGCTTGTGCTGGCTTTACTTCATACCTGACTTTTGCATCAAAAATGACTGTTGGTTATGAATCAGTCTTCTTCAACTAGGCCAAATATTTTAATTGAGAACCAGTCTAGAAATACATGGATATATCAGATCCATCCCCACTGTACATCTAATCTTCAGAGAAGCCTTTAAGATAGAACAGTCAACTGGGAAAAGCACCCTGAAAATGTCTTCTCAAAGGCATCTGGCTAATTAAGGAGCTGAAATTCAAGCAGCTACAACCTTAGGAAGTGTTTTGTAAATGTCGGTGCATATCTTTGTGCATGTGCCAAATTTTTGAATGTATAGCTCTTCCATTGCCAGGGATATGAACGTGAAAATGTCTAATAAGTAAGCCTTGAGCCAAGCAGAAATGAGACAGCCAAAAAAATCTGGCTAACCCATGACACTTTTTGATATTTCTCTCCAGAAGACATCTATAAAGTACTATATTTTAGGACCAAGGCTTTTTATCGTTCCTGAAGTGTTAGCAGGAAAAAGCCAGGGCAAATAAATCATTACGAAAAATCGTTACTGAGCAGACACAGAAGCCAAATTAAAAATAGGACTATCATCACTTTATTAAGAGTCATATTTTAAAAAATGCCCATAGGACAGTGCTTCTCTTACTTTTGCCTAGGACTAAATCCTGGTTCTGCACAGAGTTATCCCCAGACAAGCACACACAAACACTTACAGACAACTTTATTTTAATATGTACACATACCCTGAACAGCAGAAACTGTACACGCCATATCTTGTGAAATGTATGCTGTCCACAAGCTTAAGCAGACTGCCCAGAAATGCTGTGCAGTGACTTCCAGGACTGTGAGATACCATGAACTGGGTCAAGTGATGGGTGGCTGTGGTCCAGGGGCAGGGTCATATGCCTGTCATGTGCACGTGGCCCTGTGAAGGGGGTGTCCCGGGCACAGCGTGTCACATGCTGGGACAGCGACAGGGACAGCACTGCTGTGCTGCTGCTCTGTGGGAGCCCCGGTGGAACACAGCGACAACTGAGTAACTAAGTAATTGGCTCCTTCCCAACTAATGAACTCCAAATGCCAGCTGTAGCCTGGAGCAGGAGGGTAACCATGGCGCTGCCCTCTATGTGCATCATGTTGGCTTGTCCAGGCAAAACATTATCTGTGTACAAACACAGGGCCGACAATTTCTGACCTTTAAATCGTACCAGAAGACTTTGGTCCTACTCTGTCTTAATGTAGGGAGTTCTTGAAGGGAAAAGACAAGCCTCTGGCCCTATGGCATTTTGAGAGCATGAACTTTGTTACAGCGGTCTGAATGTGACCTGAGGTGATGAGACATTGGATTATCAGTAGAGAGGACTCAGTTCTGAATAGAATGAGGTAAAATTTGGAGTTAAATTCCTTCTATAAGGATGAGACATCAGTAATAGCAGACAAAAAGACTAAGATTGTACCTGGGAACCAAGGATTTCCCAGACACATGGCAGGGCTGGAAGACAGGGGTGTTGATTGCTCTTGTTTATTTGGTGGCCATCTAACCTGTTTCTTACAATAATAAGTGGGTCTCACCATTATCTCATATTTGCTGTGCTATTCATTGTTACACTTTCACAAAACTGGTTAACAGTAAACATGGAAGAAACTTCTTGCTCTATGATAGGAGTCACAAGGAGGCACTATTACAAGTTGGGCTAAGATGTGAGACAGGATTTTAGGATCAGAACCTCCAAAAATTCAAATGTATATGACCATGCCTACAATTTTAGATTGTCATTTAGGTACTGATTTGACTTGAAAGCATGGAGTGCTTTGTCCTTTTTCCAGTACCATTTCTGTGTCCCAATTCATGGCTATTTTATTTAAAACACTAAACTAATGCTAGAAAGGGACTGGAATCCACAAATACTCTCTTGTGCCTTCAATAATAGGCCAAAGAGTAATTCTTCTGTCTGTATTATATACTTTGTCTCTAGTCCTCCCACTTCTGTGGTAGCCTCTACTTCCTGCTTCACAGTGGGCTGAAGGAAAGATAGATTGTGGTCTTCCTGGAGACCAGTAAAAGCAACTTCTGAAAAAAAAAACCCCAAACTAGTCTGACAGAATCACAGCTTGGCTCAGGGAGCTGAGAAAGGATAGACTTTTCTTCACGCCAACCTTCACACACATTTGGTAGGACAAAAGTCTTCTTAGCCTGACCCACAAGCAACTAGTGGGAAAGGCTAGGGAAGGAGTTGGACTGGAGAAATTATTGCAGTTCACTTGCCTAGACAAACACACAAAAATGAAATGGGAGAATCAGATGTGCCGATGGGAAGGCTGTAGAGAAATACAGAAATACTGGTATGATAGCAGGATTTTCCCAGCATTAACTGTCCCCAAGCAGGTATGTCATAACAAAAATCAGGTGAAAGTTTAACTCCATCAAAAACTGAAGCAGGGGAAGAGTTATATGACACAATCATCTCAGAAATTAGCAGCATTTGGATTGAAAAGAAAAAGGACAAATATGAGCTTGGGATGCTCAAGACATATCATCATTTGACTGCCTTTGAATTTGCTTTATCCCTTCACTTCAATCCTGCTGGAGTAGGTGAGGCACAGACTTCCTTGGATTCCTCGAGGAAAGAAGGCATCACAAGTGTTTGTGCTGCTTGCTTGTGAGAACATATGGTAAGGTGGAAAGCTGGAGCAGAGCCAGCTGAGGAGTACTTTTGGAGGGACAGTACAAGCAGCATCACATCGCTGCCAGAGCAGCACATGCCTCAGGGCAGTCTAGTTCAGGCCCTTTGCCCACAGTCCCTTCCACCAGCCTTCTTTCCTTCTCCTTCATGGGGACTGAAGAGCCCTGGGTCTGCAGGGATGACCTCAAGGGGCAGTCTGGAGACGATATCAAATTGTGTTTTTTCTGCTTTCTCTCACAGCTGTTGTGTCTTGTTCCTCTGCTTGCTTTCAAGCCAATAGCAGCCTCACCTGTTGTCAGTATTCAGGCTCTCAAGCTCTTTAAGCTCTTTGCTGAAAGATGCTCCCCAAGTGTCAGATCCAATCGTGTCCGAGCTACACTAGTGAAGGTGCAACCCCAATAATAGTATGCAGAAATTATACTGAAGTGCTAAATACTTGAATGATTAATCATTAGTCATATGATTTGCTCTGATAAACTAAACTAGAACAGCACTGCTATCTTGATTCAGGCTCTGAAAGGTAGTAAGCTGATTGCTGCAGGATTTAAAGGTTGGCAGCTTCCCCATGGCCAGCCCTCCCGCATTTCAGGAGGCTCTGTCCATTTGTCCTGCCTTCTGACTGCATTGCTGACACCTAGGCACAACCATTTCCTGGAGAGAGACCCTAGGATCTGTCTAGGTAATCTGGTAAGGTAACCTGGTGTCCAATGAAACCTGGAACCAAACTGACTCTCAGTAGGAACGTGTTTGCTGAAAGTTCTCCAAACAGTGTCACTGCAGGATTTTTTTCTGTACACTATGCTATCAGTGGGCATCTCCCACAAAGCCAATAGAGACCTGGTAAGTGCAATGACTGTGCTAATAACTGGTTAATGTAAGTGAGAGACAAGTTATAATGGCACCACCCTTTCAGAAAACAGCAGTAGCAAATATGGCTGTTACTTTCTCACATTTCAGTGTGTGGATTCTGCTGACTACTGAGATTGGTAGGGAATTGAATCACATCATTAGTTGGACTACACGGCCACCTCTTTCCTCACAAGTTGCAGCAGCCTCAAGTCTCAAACTTCTGTAAAAACAAGGAAAGATCCTTGAAGGCCAAGCAACGAGCATACCTTAGAGCACTTAAAATACTGCAATGTATGTGTGTATTTAAATACATATGTGTGTGTATGAAAATGTGTCTGTGGTAGGGACAATTATATCAGCACAGTAACAGGAAAATAGATGGCCTTTATTGTTTGAGTACAAGCAGTCCTTTAAGTAATAGCACAGTTGTGTAACAGCACGGAAATTTAAAGCTGAGCTCTGTTTGCTCTAACAAATGTAAGGCTGGCACCCTGTCAGTTATGACTCAAGCAGCACATTGTAACACTTCAACCATATTGAACTGTGCGTCACAAGAAGACTTATTTCGTACTCCGTTTTCTTGCTTATGGAGGTAGGAGAGCACAAGCAGCAGAATGGATTTTTTTTTTCTGGTGAGCTATGGGTTTCTATTTGCTTTCACTGGGATGCTTTGTAATAGGATGATTGTCAGACTGGCTTTCATACAAAAACACCTTACCTGAGAAACAGTGCTGTTTCTACAGAGGAAATATGCTTTACACAGTACTCTCTACTGTAAGCACTGTTGAGGTAATGAGGTCATAAAAATCCCAAAAGGTTTGAGATTTAAGGGTTTCAATTTCACTGTTGACCAATGTGAAGAAAATAACTCCCCTTGCTTTTCTCTCTACTTTTATGCAGAGAGGTCTCAGTCACTCTTATTGAAGACCACTGAACAAGCAATAGAGCTGGAGCAGCTGTGATTTCATCCTCATTTTACCTCTGTGCAGTATTATTGCCCACTCCTTTATAAAGCTTTAGTGGTAGTCCAAAACATGTAACTCTTCCAGTTTACAGTGTTGGGTTTGTTTTTTGTTTTTTTTTTTGTTTTTTTTCGTCAGATTCTATTTAAATCTTTATTTTCAGAATTAGCAAGCATCTCATGTTAACTTTTGTCCTGAATAGCAAATGTTTTTTATTCAATCATGCATTGTCATAATTTTAAAATCTCTTTTCCTCTCTTATGTTGTGACCTACAATACTCGTGTATGTCATAACTCTCTGCTTAATCTGGTTCAGAAAACAGTTAACCCTTTTTTCCCCTCAAGAGTAGCTGAGTAGGTCTCCTCCTTTCTTCTCCCCTTGTTCTGACAAAGGCTCTTTCTCTCTCTCCCTTCAGTATAGCTCCCTTCACTGCTATCAAAAGATGGAAATGAAAGAAAAACTTGGTGACTTTTTACTTGCTTAAGTACTTGAAGCAGCATTCTGTGGGTAGTGATTTTCTGTAGCCCTGTGTAATCATTCACCAGGTTCCACTTTACCTAGGGAAATCTTCCAAGCAGCAACAGAAGGAGGCATGCCAAACTACAGAGCTTGTCATGGGCATCAAGAAACAAGTAGTCTTATCCGAAAGTGCTTTTGACTAAATGTTAGTCTCATTCTGTTTTTAAATTCATTATGCATCATTGCCCACATTCATACAGAAATATTATTCTCTGAAGGTCTGAAATCTTAAATCTCCTTAAAGCAGACCTAGATGCAAAAAGGACAGGTGTTACCTTTGACAGTGGAATTTCTGGATCCTTTGGGTACTTTAGATATTTTTGTGCTAGCTATACAGCTATAAAGGAGGTTACACTCTACTTCAGGTTGTCAACAGTATAGAAGAAAAACAAGGCTAAGATAAGAACCGTAGTTTTCAGTATTTTGTAAAACACTGAAAGAATTGGACATTTTCAGTGTACCACACTGTTTTTGAATATTGTTTTGCTTTACACTCCCAAGTAAGTAATACTACAGGTAAATGATGCTAGAAATGAAAGTCAGATTTCCTATGGGAATGTTTGATAAACAGGGATTATTTACACTACCAGTATCACAGAATTATGTTTCAGAGTATATTTTAAAAACTGACTTCAAATAATTTTTAAGTGGTTGCTACCATCTGTGGTAATGTGCAGGAGTCTCTGTCACAAACCAGCCTGAAACTTTTTAAGATTTCAGTATATTGAGTTCAGCTGAAGACTGTTTGAATCTTGGCTTTGACTTGCATTTAGAAATAGATTTAGCTGGTAAGTGACCATTGTCCCAGCTGCACACTGCTCCAAGTTCAACCATAATAATGAAGAAGTTTAAATGGGATTGACATCCAGTCCTCTACTGCTGTAATTTTCAGCGTGATATATAACTGTAGGATTAACATTCACATACCCCCACTGATGCCTACCAGTTTCTGTTTGTGTCTGTAGGACAAATTGTAAACAGAGGTAATTCAGATATCTGTCCTGCTCAGCCACTGCTGGGAGATGGATGGGATAGTTGTGAGTGCTGCCTCAGCTATCCCAGCTCAAATGGCTGGTGAGCACAAGCCTGAGCCTTTTTAGAAATTGTGTTGTAAGTTTATTGGAGCTGGAAGTGTCCATGTGTTTACCTAGAAGCTCCATTCAGAGACTATAAGTTCCTAGACAAGCAAGTAGGTAAGTCCTAGTTGGACTGGAATTAGGGCTGGCAGTATATTTCAGAGCCTTAATTGGTACAGTCATTGCATCAAATATGCTGATGTTAAAGCAAAACAAAACAAAACTAAACTAAACAAGCACAAAACAAAACCCCCAAAATAACCAAGAAAAAAGTAAGAAAAAACCCAGTAAAATATGTGACAACAGGTGACGGATGGTGCAGATGACTCAGGTTCTTCTCCTGCTTCTTTTTCCTTTTCCTAGATAGTCTTGCTAAGGCTGTAAGATAGCTTAGGGCTATGCCCTTTCAAATCTGACCTACCAGTCATTCCTTCCTCACTTACTCATTGTCTCATCACTCATCCACTCCCATCTATCCATTTGCTAATGTTATTCACTACCTACTTAAAAATTATCTTTCATCCATTTACTGAATGCAGTATTCAGATACCTCAAGGAGTTTTATTTTCTGTTTGCAACTTATTTTTCCTGCACTCTGGAAGACTTCCAGTCAGAAGTGAATATGCAGAAACCTGTGGAACCTGGAAGGAGCTTACTCCTAGTACAGTTTTCACTCCCCAGAAATGCCTCTGGGCACAGAGCTTTTGGGCACAGAGCTTTTGACCTCTATTTTCCTTCCTGCTGCCATCAGAACATCAGAAAATCCATAGGAACAGGATGACCTTCTTTGCTTCCAGGAGAAGCCTTTGAGAATTTCTCACTCACCACACTTACAAAGCATGTGCTGAGCTCTGAAATGCACCAGACTTAATTTGTCTAAGGCTAGTCACAAAAATGAGTCACAATATTTTTTATTAATCATGTTTGAGCTCAAACACTTCCTGCAGTGTACCCTGCTCTAGGGGTATTTTATAGGCAAACCCCCAAACCTTCAATATGAAATTTTTTAGACTTTGAAATCTGACATCAACATTTTTGATGATGAGAGTTCCAAATTTTCTCTTATCACAAAGAAATTTCCATTACTCAACTTACTCCACAATTCCAAACTTTAGATAATACTTCAGTTTACAGAGCTTTGTAACTTTATGCTTCTCTTTAACATTATACATTTCCCTTAGACATAGAAAATTCTCCAGTTTTTTATTAGAAGTTTCCTAGCCATCATCATTACTAAAAATGCCCAATGCTTTAAAATAGATATAACTGTGAAGAACTACAAATTTATCACAGGTAAAATTTTATGTTTAAGTCAATCTCATTCATTTTTTCTTGATTCTTGACTTCTGTGTCTGGAAACACTATACAAAAAACTCTTTAAAATTTCTCATTTTTCTTCTAACTGCCTTGAAATGTAACTTTTTTTTTTTTTTCCTGGTTCTAAGCACAAAATTTGAAAATCACAGTTGTACCTTTCTTCACCTCATTTCCTAGTGAGTTTAAAAATTATTTTTCATATCTTGCTTCCAGAGGACTTATCTAAATAAAATAAACAGGTCAGTAAAAATATCATTTGACAGCATGTTTGAGCTCAAGAGAAATTTTCTTGGAGATTTAAGGAAATGAGAGACAGTCTTCTGACAATTTTATTTTGCTTTGCATATAGGGCTCAGGCAGCAGGTGGGCAGGGCAGGTCCAGCTCCCCAAGGCTGCTGCTGCTCCTGGCTGCTGGGGAGAGCTGGATGGAGCAGGAGTGCTGGCTCTGCTCCCTGGCTGCACTCGCACACAATGAGCCCACGAGGGCTCTGCCAGCACCCTGCTGGTGTCTGGCTGCTGGCTGGCAGATGTAAACAGCTCCTGGAGGGTGACCATGGTGTTCGAAGCCAGCACACATACACACACACAATGAATATTTTTATTCCCTCACATAAATTGTTAGACATTTGCTGCCAATTATTTGCTAGAAGTTAAGGCTTAAAAGCTTTCTGCAGTCCTTTTCTAGCTCAATTCCTCCCCACCACCACAAATAAAAAAGAAAAAAATATCAATCTTGTTTTGTCTCTGAGCATTTCACAGTTTATTATTTATTAAGGTAATATCTGGCTGCTGGTACTTTGTTTATATGACAGAAAGAAAATTTTTGTTTCCCCAGGCAAATGTTCTACTTCTCACACATGTCCTGTTAGCAAAAGGGGCCCTGATCCCCTAAAGATGGGAGCTGATCCGACCTACCTTATCTCAGCCCTCAGGACGAGCATGCCTGACATTTTGGCACTACCAGGAGTCTTGCTTGAGACAAGAACTGCAAGAACAGGCCAAAGTTTTTCCAAAAAGTGAAGAGACAAATATTCTCCCTTGGCAACTCTTTTGAGGCCTAAGGGCATTAAGCATGTCATCAAAGCTGAAGTTTTGATTGATATTTTGTTGCTTGTACGATTGGACATTAGGAGAGACAGGAATCTGGCACTCAATTTCCATTTCCTACAGAAAACAGGAAAGAAGCCTTTAATTAAATAAAACATTTCTCACTGACTACTGCCTTTCCTGGTTGAAAGAATCTCTTAAACTCTGTCCTAGAAGTACTTCTCCCTTTCTCTCTAAAATCTAAATTATGATGTTTTGACAGAGCTTCTATCTATTTCAGAAAACTATTGACTTCAAGTTGTTTCTGTCCTTCTTGGCATTCTCACATCATGACGATTACAGATGTCTTAATTTTTGTCTTCCCTAATTTTGTTGTCAACATGCTGGAATAAAGACAACAGATTTAGAAGGTACACTTAGTATTTTGACATATTAAATACACCTGCTCTTTGAAGTTAAGGGGAATAGGTTTTTGAATCATCAAGTCACTTGTAATTTCATACAAATTGCATCTTCACAGTCTGCAGAATTTATTTCAACTCATATTCATTGTCTGGGGTATTCTCAGGTTTTTTTTGTCTGAGAAGGAAGGCAGCTTTTCATTTTGTTTATAATACTACTGCTGTGAATTTACTACCAGCCAAGTACTAAAATTAAAACAACACACAAAACATGTACACAGAGCTCACTGCAGGGAGAATATTTCATTCCAATTCTGTGCAGACATGGAGAGGAAAAGGGACTAAAATTTGCCAAGTTACTCTTGTGACATAATGCTGTACACAGGTGTGCTCCCTCAATGCAGCCTGCCTTGAGAATGGGTTCAGTTGTCAGCACTTCAAGTGTGTATTTTCTCTAAGCAGTACTGTATTTGGCTTGCATCAATGGCTATTGACAAATGTATTTAATCTTTATCACCTTGTGGTTGTGTTATAGACAAAACTTGCTGCCAAAATGATCTTCCTACTGCTCCCACATAAATTCATGCCTGTATCTTGTGACTATTCCTGATTTTTGCACTATGATGGCATTCATTTTAAATTTGAAGATACACATTGTACACAAAGAGCATCTGCTCAGTTTTGCTGCTGAAGACTGTCACTGCAGCAACAGGGAGCTCCATGAATTCACTGTGAAAAGGAGGGGTTAATATGATGGAATGAAACCCTTTATTAATTTAAGCTCCTGTATCAGTTTCTGGGCCTTTTACACTGCTTAGGCTTTTGCTGCCTGCCAACTGTATCTCTAATTGAAGTTTGAAACATCAGGAGGGATGTCTGTAACCTCAGTATCATTACTCTCCCCTGGTATGAGTGGAATGTTGGCTCTGCATGGGGAAACTCTGGCTCTCCTTGTTAACTCCTACTGATAAAGCGGTGCATGAAAGCCACTCAATAACTTCTCATACGTAAATTTGGTTTGGGTTTGTTTGAACTGGAAACTACCACAGCTCAGTGATCTTTCATTTGTTTACCAACAAAAATGTAAATAGGGGGATTTTTGGGCCAATGTACAGCAGAAGTGTTACAGCCTGGTGCAAAATAAATTGCAGAAACTTTTCTGTGCATTCTCTTCTGTTGTCTAAATGAAATTTAAAAAAACCCCAACTGTTTATTTTTTTCCCCAGCTGGTTTTCAAAGCAACTCCATAGTTAGATGTGAACTATAGACCTTAAACTAAAAAGTAAAATTCTTGATTATAGAAGCAAGAAATATAAGAAAATATATTCCATATTGGTGAAAAATGCTGTTTGAATTCATATTTTTTCTTTGGATGGTGGGTTATTACTTGCTTGTCAGTGACTGGTTAAAGGCAATATACACAAAATTTAACTTCCACTGAAACCACTGTGAGACTACTTAATGGTTTTGGTATTTACAACATTTGTCTAAGTAATACATTAAATCTCTGCCTATTTTCTGCATGCATATATATATGAGGTTGTGAAATAAATATTTTCTGGGAATAAACCTGGAGTGACCACACTATTTACAGATCATGAGGCTGGATTTTGTGAGAATGCATAAATAAGTATGTCAGAAATCTATTACACAAATGATGGACACATGTTTCAGATTTTTTCTTAATTTAGTTTTCTTTTTAAGGTTTGCAGTACATCTCTATCAGCAGGTGGGGCAATGCAAATATGGAAGCATTGAGTTTTGTCTTGCTGAGATCTACTGTGGTTCCAGAACTGTATATCTGCGTTGCATCTTCAGAACACAACAGAACACAAAGAACAGAGCAGAACAGAGCAGTATATATGATAGACTAGAACAGAATATTTCAGTTGGAAGGGACCCAAATGATCATCTAGTCCAACTGCCTAAAAAAATCAGTCCTGATCAAATATTAACCCTGGTTATAAAGGGCATTGTCCAAATGCCTCTTAGACATCAACAGGCTTAGGGCACCCACCTCCTCTCTAGGAAGTGTGTTCTAGGGTTTGAGCACCCTCTCAGTAAAGAAATGCTTCCTAACCTGATGTAGCTTTGAGCCCTTCCCACACATCCTATCACTGGACCACAGGAATGAGAGCTCAGTACCTCCCTCTCCACCTTCTCAGGAAGCTGTGGAGAGCAATGTGGTCACCTGTCATCTTCATTTTCTCCAAACTAAACCTGCCCAAAGTCACTGGACATTCTTTCCATCCCTTTCACTGGCTTTGTTGTCCTCCACTGGATACATTAGAGGACCTTCACATCCTTCTTATATTGCTTATATACCTGTTTTGGAGTAACTGGTGGTGCTGTGTTTGATGGACCCCAGAATGGGATTTGCCCACTTGGCTGCCTAAGCTCCCTGCTGGCTCCTACTGAAACCATTGTCAACCGGCACCGCCAGATTCCTTTCTGCAGGGCTGGTCTGCAGCCAGTCCTCTCCAAATTCATACCTGTGTGTGGCATTTCCAATCCTACGTGCAGAATATGGCATTTAGACTTACTGAATTTAATCCTGATTATCATTGTCCAATGATGTAGTCTATCTAGATCCCCTTTAAGTCCTCCTGTCCCTCAGGGGAGTCAACAGCACCTCCCAGTTTGGCATCATCAGCAAACTTGCTAACAGTGCCTTGAATCCTGAATCCAGATTGTTGATCAATACATTGAACAGAACAGGCTGTAACTGCAAGTGACCAGTCACCAGCTGTGTGATGTGGCCCCATTCCCTGCAACCCCCTGACTCCTGCTCTTCAGCCAGTTCCTCATGCTGCACTCTACAAACCCGCTCATCCTGTAGCTGGACAACCTGTACAGAAACATGATGTGAAGGACAGTATCAAAGGCCTTATGAAAATCAAGATAAACTACATTCACCACCTTCCATTCATCCACTAGATAGGTGAGCATATTAGAGACGAGTATCAAATTAGTTACACAGCAATTTCCCTTTATGAACCCACATTGTCTTGTGCCTGATAATTACATTATTATTTAAATGCCTTCCAGTAGTACCCAGGCACACATGGTGCATGCATGGCAGGTGACTGCTGGATGACCTGGAGCTCATGCTTCATGTGAGTGCCCTGAGTCCTGGCCCTCCACGTTGTGTTTCTCCAACCTTTAAAACCTCTGGAGGCAAACTGCTCTGAACGCCACTGATGTGCTCTGTTGTAAGTCACTAACACAGAAGCACAGATGGCATTTTTGTGTGCCTCATTCATTCCCTTAACAGCCTTACAAGGATGTCTGTATATGTGATATAGTCTACAAATTCCCCAAGTCATGTCAGTGATGATATTGTAATATATAATATTATACAACTTATAAGCAAATGGTATAATACAAAAGCAATATATACACACCTACGTATGTGCACAGTAATATATTAGCCTTTTCCAGATCTTTTAAAATTACTACATTGCTTTTACTTCAATGTTTTTACTTCAATGAGAGGTCTGTCTGCTCTGTCCAGTGTGGTGCTAGGTAGTAAGTACAACTGGAAAGTGGCCCATTGACTTCTTCCAATTAATGACATGAAAATAAGAATTTCTTGCAAAATGTGTGGTTTATTGTGCTTCACAAAATACTGTATAATATATTATGACAACTAGATAGCAAAAAAATTTATGAGTTCAAAAGCTATATGGACGTGTTTGTTGGAGCTTCAGAAAAAGGCTGGTGTGATACAAATGCCAATCCTCAATAATTTATGACATTGTAAGGTGATTTTGTTTCAGAGTTCAAATGCTGTTATTGTATGGCAAAAGTCTTTCAAGATCATGTGTTCAGAAGTCTCTTAAATAGCTGTATATTTCAAGGGGGAGTGGGAGCATCAATTTTCAGATAAAATAAAATAATTTTTAAAAATTATTATACCTCAGTTTAATACAAAATATATAAGGCAACTAAGACAAAATATCTGCAGGGTTCAGGTGTAATAAAAGTAGAGGCAAAGATTTAGTTATTCTATCATGGGTGGAAAGAAATCTATAGACAGGGGAAAATCTGCAATGTAGTAATTGACTTACTATGGAATGATTCATGTCTCAATTGTGTGTGAATTACAGATAGGAGATATTCCAGAGCACAGCACACAATGTACCCTGCACTGTAAAACAGCAACAGTCTTTAGGCCAGAAAAAACTTATGAGATAGGCACAAATACTTTAAATACTGCTATGGATGGGGGAACACAACCATTCTGGGTTTAAGCTTGCTGTAATAGTATCTCCCATGCTCAGTGGAAACTGATGCCTCCCATGTGATGAGGGGTGATCTCAAAGATGCTGACACATGCCAGGTGACTAGATACAGCATGTAAAGTGTCCCCTACCAACTCCTCTGCCTTGTGTGACATTGGTACCATTTAACTGAATTTTGGTGATATATTTTGTTTTGCATTTTCTCAAATGTATACATTTTTCCCTTCTAAAATCTACTTCATAATGACCAAATTAAGTAATTAGTTTTTCTACCAAAAGTGAAGAGAAATTTCGATATCACAAAGTGGAAATTCTTATCACAATTCACTTTATCTCTTAATAATTGTCAGTTTTCAGCAAAGAAGGGAGAACAAGTATAAAGCTTTCTCTGATGGTCTCATCTAGTGGATAGCTAAAACATATTTTAAACAGTAATTTAATGAACTGCTATTTAAAATGATTAAGATTTTAAGTAATAGTGTTAAAATTGCTGCTCAGCTCCAAAGACAGCAAATAAAATTTCTGGTATGTCAGCTACAAACTTGGAGGTGGTTTGAAGGATGAGTTTTGGGAAGACATGTCTAGATTTCCTTGTAGAGATAGACCTTATCACATGAAACATTTTCAAGACTAGGACCTTGAGCCATCACTGCAGTTTTATTTCAGGACCATCAAGAGTAGTCCAGTGAGTTCTCTGTAAAATAAAATATTTTTAAATTATAATAAACAGTAGATTAAAATGATGCCATTTACAGACTGTGTAAGGAAAGACTGAGATAAATTGTCTGCATCTGGTTCTTGGAAGCATTTAAACTGCTTGCCACAAACCTTCATAATGAAAAGGCAAAGGGCAGTCTGCAAATAAAATTAAAGTGTTAAAACAGGCAGATATGATCCTAAAAGTTTGGGATTACTTCTCTCAGACTCTTGCTAGTCTTTCTTTATTTTTCCAGATGCTAGTTTGAGAAGACAAAATATAAGTGCTTATTATTAAAGTATTACAGGTCATTCTAGCTTTCTCCTCCTTCTCCAGTGAAGTTACTTGGTTAACCTACTCCCGAGGCCTTCCTGAAGTGACCTCATGTCTGAAACATATACACTTTGAAATACATTAGTTTCTTAACTGTCCAGCCTATCCTTGTCATTATTCTGTATCACACTTCTTCAGACATGAAACTAGGCCTGCTTCTGCCAGTTGCCATACTGCTACAGGATTTACTGGTGAGAAACCAGCCTTTGGTGCTATACATGGTCACCCATCTCCTTCTAGGTGCATTTGAAAAAGCAGTGGAAACCCTTTCTATTAGCCCTCTGTCTACCTGAATTTCTAGTTTTGTGGATCTTGCACCTTTCAGACAGTAATTCATTGTGGTGTGGAAGTGAGCACAGTGTTTTGGCTTCTGAGACCTTCTTTGTGCTCTGCAGTAACCATGCTCCTGCTGCCAGGGGACCATGGCCAAACTGCTGCTTTTCTGCAAGAAAACTGACAGGCTTCTGCTTGAAGCCTGGAAAAATACTCTCAATAGGTAAGTCCTCAAGCACAACAAAACATGGAATGAAAAACTCCTTTCCCAAAGTTCCAGGCCTCCAATTCTTGATGACTTATGACTTTGTTTTCCCCACTCTGGATCACTCTGGGTGGGTTCTGAACATGCAGATTGTTGTAAGTGGGAATGGGTAAGATGAGCAGGAATCTGTATGCATACCCTCAGCAGAAAAATAAATTCACTAAAGTGTTGTCTGCATCTGTATACTTTGAAGAATTAAGTCTTTAGCAGATATGGATTAATATGAAGTCTTTGAAATCTAGAAACTCTCTGATTTACACTACATAGGAAATTTGCCCTTGAGCATCTTGTTACTTTTGTTCTCTTGGATGCTTAGTAGTATAAGTATTTATTTTAATAAATTCTAGCAATACATATTAATCTGAGTATAAAAATTGTCAACATAACTTTTAGCAAAACAAGCCCTAATTTTTGAGATACAGAGAACACTTAATACTTACTGCAGCTGATGGGAGCAAACAACATAGCATTTCATAAATGTGTCTGAGATTTTTGTAACCAAAATGATCCATTTTATTTTATTCTATACTTACTGAAAGCTGTCTTATATAATTGTCTACTTGGCTTCATGACTCACACTAGGGAAACTGAGAGCACTATTCCTAATGACTAATAAAACTGTATTGAGCTTTTCACTGGTAATGCAGTGGGTTTTATGGTGCTCCCCATTCAGTCTGCTGGAGTTCCTAAAAGTAACTTTTGAACTGAATCCAAACCAGTAGTATTACCTTGCAGCTAAATTTTGAAGTAAAATTTATGTATTTGGACAGTATTGCCAATTTTTTTCTAGTTATAAATTTACACACAGGACATCCTATGCTTTGTATAAATCTTATGATGTTTCTGGAAAACTGGCTTAAATCCACAGCTTCTAGGTAACATATAGTTCTCACTGCTTCTAGGTAACAAATAATTCTCATTTTATTTTCCCAAGTATAAGGGAATATAATTTCTGCCATCTGTTTCAATGATCAATTTATTTTGTAGTAACTTCACCTTTGTCTGCAGTGACTTCAGTTACAGCTTTAAAAACTCTCTGATCAGACTTGCCAGTAATGTACTGTAAGTTTTAATTTCTTTGTTTTAATTATGGAACCCACCACTTTTCTACAGTGTTTTTTAATGCCTATAAGAATAGGCTGATATTTGTACATCAGAAAAGGTGATTAGAACACAATTTCTTGCTTAGGACAGACCAAAATCCATAAAGATTAATCTTTATGCTTCTTGAGTGGCATACTTTTCCTTTAGGATTTTTTTTTTTTTCAACTAATGAATTTTGGTGTGTTAGTCTTTGATAGTTTGTTAATCTGTTACTTAAAGGTCTGAATTTTTAAGAAGAACTTGTGTTTTACATTATTTTGATTTACCTAATGTGAGTATCTGAAAAGGTACCCAAGATCTATTTTCATGGCTGTTGGGGGTTGAG
>VXBS01004379.1:113099-135597 GCA_013400255.1 Sitta europaea | reverse complement strand
GAGATGCTGGGGAGATGCTGGGGTTGGGGGGATGCCCAGCTCTCCGCTCGGTCCCTCTGCCCAGCGCTGGCAGCCGCTCTCTTTCTCGGGATAAACCCAAGGGTCCTCCCGCCCCCGCTGCTGGTTCCCTCAGCCCTTCCAAGGCTGATTTCTCTGCCTAATGGATCCTCTTACACCTCCTTTGTCCGCTGAGGGGTTTGATGGCTGTGAAAATCAAAGCAGTTAAATATCCGGGATTGGATTAGCACTACAGGGGCCGCCTTCCAGTAAAGTCTGCATCTCCTTTGCCAACGATCCTTTTACTCCAGACTGGCACGGAGTAGCTCCTCTAAGTGGTTCCTTTGCACTTTGGCATCTCTGGCTTATTTGATTAATAATACACTGGACTGCATGCAACTTTTTGCCCCCTGGGAATTCTTAAATATCCTTCATGTGGAAAGCTCTTCCAGCCCAGTGTTTTGGAAGCAGTCACTCTTGCTGCCCAGTGTGGGGACGGGCAGAAAGCGCTTTGCCAAAATGGGAAGATAAAGTCTGTTGCTCGCTTGACTTCAGCCTCTTTATGTTTGAAAAATGTAGTTCAGTCTTTCCGGGTGAAGTCCGATATTCTCTGCAAAAGGAACAAGCTGGTAGGACTGCAACAGCTCAATGTCATCATGGAATTTTTTAGTAATGACGTTGCTATTCCTGGAAAATAAATGGAGCCCTCAGCACCTTTGCTGTGGGTGACATCGGAGCAACATCTGTAATTCTGCACCTCCTCTGGCGTCGTTTGGGAACTGCTGAACCAGCTCCCGGCAAAAGCAGCCTTGGATCAGCAGCTTGATATTTATATCTTGGCTGGGAGCGTGTGTTTGCTGGGATCATTTGTCTCTGTAGAACAATAGCTGTAGTACATGGAAATACATTTTCTACCCTTCTCCTTCGCCCCCGGTGCTGATGTCACCTGAGCTGCCCGTCCTGCTGCCATCTCCCTTCACAGGGCACTGCCTACCCCTGCAGTTTAATTTTCAGTTTTTTCCTTAGGATGGAGATAAAAACACTATTGAGTGGTTTCTGCAGAGCCGAAGGCTGGCCAGCCCTTTGCAGCCGGGGGTCCCCGGGTCGGGGATGAGCTCGGAGGAGGGGCGGCGGCACTGCCCACCCCAGGGGCAGGAGGGGCAGGGAAAAGCCCCCTTTCTCCACCCCAGAGCCCCCGGGCTGCCCGCTGAGCCCGCGGACCCCCGGGCAGAGATCACAGCGCCCCTGAGGCTGCAAAGGCTCCAGGGTCGGGTCCAGCCTTTGACCCCTCACCCTTGGCTCCCGACTGACTCCAAAGAGTCCAAATTCACTTTTTCAGTACATCGAGATTTTAAAATAATTAAACTGTAAATTTGGTGAATCAAAACTATCATCTGAAAATGCGAAGCAAACTGGTTTGAGATTGTGGAAGATTTTTATCGTTAATTTAGTAAATATTTTGATCAACTTGAATTTGATTGATTTGATTTATTGGTTCTAGCATTTTTTTTTTTGACACAGGAAGAGATAAAAAGTTTTAGCTCAGTTGTTCACTGAGTTCCAGTTAGGCTTTAACAGTTTAATGTTAGAGATCTGTAAACATGTCCAAACATTTCACTTGCAACAGGTACATTTTAGAATTTATTCTCATAGTCATAAAATAGTTGGTTGACTGGAATCCAATTATGTTGTGTTAGTTTATTTTTTGTCTTTTTTAACTTGACCCACTGAGCAATTGATTTGCTGTGTGAAGTCTCTCTTTTGCCTGACAGGAGAACAGCATTTGCTCCACAGCAGGACTTGGCTGTCAATAATCACTAATTACAGTGTTTTAGAAATGCAGATTTGTTTCTCTACAGCTGAAATAATTTTAGCCAGACTGGTTTAAAATACATCAGAAAGGAAAATTTAAAAAAGGATTAAACTGGGAGAAATCAATTTTTGCAGGGTGACTCCTGAGATTTGGCCAAGGTGGACAGGGATCTGCTGGGGCCTTTGATTAAAGAGATTCAGCTTCAGGGAAAGTGAATTTTGGGAGCAAACTTAGCTCATACGATAAATAAGTGTATTCCTGTAAAGGTGGAACTGTCAAACAAAATGTGAACACAAGGATTACCCCCAAAACCAGGTGGAGCACAGGTGTGTGTGGGGGAAAGGGTTTCTTCCAATCCATTTCCCTTCATTTTGAGATAATTAAGTCATTAATTTCCTTCTAGTATTTAGATATGCAGAATGGAATGCAGAAACCTGGGTGCAGCCTTTCCAATATTGTTTGAAGATGGATTACAGGCTTTTGGCCTCTTAAAAATGCTTCTGTAGATTTGAGCAGATTCATTCTTGGCATGACTCTATTAACTTACAAGTGTTATTATCAAGAGCACCAAAATGCCAGCAAGCTGTGGGTGACAACGAGCCAGGGACGTACAACAGAAGTGATTAAGGAGCTTGAGGAACTTAGAGGGAAAGATTAAAAGAACAAAATGTTTAAATTGGATAAACAGCAACAGTGGCTGTGATAATCAGCTGCTGGTGTGTGAGGGGTGCAAGTGCCAAGAGCATAATTTTAAAAGGGATTTAGCTAGGAGTGGGATAAACTCTGAGACTTTTTTCTTTCAATATTTCGAGCTGTTGGAGAGCAGGGAGCACTGCAGGAAGGTGGGTGCACGAGTGGGGAGCACCAGAGTTTGATCCTTCGTGCAGTGTTTGGCACGCAGGGTGGGCTCGGCATTGCCGTGTGCCCGCGGGTCTGAGCCCACCCCGTGTGTGCCAGGCAGGGTGGGCTCAGCATTGCTGGGCAGGGTGGGCCCGAGCCCCCCGTGTTCGCCTTCCAGGGTGGTCCCGAGCCCCCCGTGTTTTCGGGCAGGGTGGTCCCGATGCCCCCCGTATTTTCGGGCAGGGTGGTCCCGATCCCCCCGTGATCGCCTTTCAGGGTGGTCCCGAGCCCCCCGTGTTCGCCTTCCTGGGTGGTCCCGATGCCCCCGTGTTTTCAGGCAGGGTGGTCCCGAGCCCCCCGAGCGCGGCGTTGGCGCTGGTGGGGCTGCCTGCGGCGCGGCTCAGCAGGGAGCAGATCGGCATCTTAAAAGCGAATTGTAATCGGCATTCTGAGCAGGGCGAGATGAGAATTAGCTGCCTGTCTAGTGCTTTTCTGTTTATCTCCAAATGTCAGCACTCGGCGCTGCAGTTTTGATAGGAAGGCATCTGCTGCTCCCGGCTGCAGAATTAGCGAAGGGGAGAACGAGGATGCGGGGGGAGAGGGCTCATTGAATCCGGCTGCGGAGCCAGCGGCTCTCGGCAGGGCCGGGGCAGCGGCCAGCGCGGGTGGGGCCAGCAGGGAGAACTCCTGCCCCTCAGAAATTAAACCCTCCGAGAGGCTGTGCTGCCAGACCCTGGGGAGGGGCTGGGCACTGGGCTGGGCACTGGGCTGGACACTGGACACTGGGTTGGGCTCTGAGCTGGGCTCTGGACTGGGCACAGGGACTTCCACAGCTGAACTGGGGCAGGGAAGGCTCATGGGGCTGAGGACACCAGCTCAGATCCACCTCATGGCCCTGAGCTCAAAGCTGCCTTCTGGAATATCAGCCACAAGTGGCTGCTGGAGCAGGAGGTGAGGGGTTCTGTTCCTCACTGATTTTCCTGTGGCCTTGGCCATGCCTTGCACTGGTAATGACAGATTTACACAACTTCAGGGGAGGCGATGTCAGCAGCCTCACAAGCCTCCAAAAATGTGAAGTGGCAATTTCACAAGGTCCCTCTGTTACTCTGGGGGAAGTTTTGGTTCAGTGTATTTGTGCTCCCTGGCAGGTGCTCTGTCAGGAGTGGGTGTTGGATCTCTGGTTGTTTAACCCAGAGCCAGGAGCTGGTGTTGGAGTGTGGAGTCCCCGGGAGGGCTGGGAGCTGTGGCTGTCCCCTACAGACCCCACGGCCCCATGGGGACCTGGCCCTGCCTGTGCCAGCATGAGCAGCCCCAGACCTGCTCCCCCAGAGCTTTCCACAGCATTTGGTTGCTGTTCTCACACACACAAACCTCATTCCTCTCCCTGTGGTTTTCAATCCCCACTCCCAGTGGGCAGTTTTATTTTTAATGCCTGTACCAGGCTGGAACTTTCTCCCAGGCTCTGTGATCCCTGGTACCACCCCAGTGGTGCTATTTTTACCAGGAGCTGAGAAATGCCAGCACAGCACTGAAAATTTTATCATGCCAACTGTGCAGCTGTGTCTTGGATCTGTATTGCGTCACCGAGCTTCGGCTCGGGCCCTTCCTTGCTGGCTCTGTATTCCATTATTTACAACACACATTTTCTGCCCCAAAACAGCCTCTCCCATCACCAGGCTGGAGGGGCAGGTGGTGCTCAGCCTGGATTGTCCCCTGCCTGTGCTCCCCCGGTGCTGGTGGAGCCTGCAGGGTGTGGGACCCCCGAGGGTCCTGTCCCCGTGCTGAGCAGCCCCTGTGGAGCAGCTCAGGGCTCCTTTGTGTTCTGGAGCCCCACACTCCGTGCAGAGCCTGCTGCTGGCTGTGCCTCTCCTGCCCCCCACCATCTGCTCCGGAATTCTCTCCTCTCTCCTTGTTTGCCCATTGCTCCCGCTGCTGGTGTGCAGTGCTGTGCTCAGCACTCCCTGGGGACTGCTCCTGCTCCTTCCACCTTCCTCTCACCTTCTTTAGTCCTAATGTTGCCATCTTGGCAGCAAAAAATAGAAAGGCCAAATAAAAAGTAACTTTTTCCTGCAAAATCCCTTCATTAGCCTCTGGCACGAGGCTGAGACGTAACGGGAGAGCCGTGTGTGATCCTGCAGGGTGGGATGGGGAGCAGGGCGCTGTGCCTGAGCTGCTCGGCAGGGGAAAGCTGAGGGTGCCACTGCAAATTCACAGAGTAACAGAGTGTTGGGTTGAAAAGGGCCTCAGGCAGTCCTTGCAGTCTAAATGGAGAGGAAATATTAGCCCTTCCTCCCACGATTGGGTTTGTAAGATAGTTATCACATCATGAAGAAGCGTTTTAGAAAACAGTTGCCTTTAAATTCAGAATTAACCTGTTCTCCTGCCGGGGCAGCTGCTGCCACGTTTCAGTTTGTTGGAATGTTAGGGGCAGTGAAGGAGGGAGGAGGAATCGCACATTTGAAGTTGTTCCTTCCCCTCTCCACCCCCTGCGCCCCTCGCACCCGGTGCGGGGCAGAGCTGCTCCCCGGGCCGGGGGGCACCGAGCACCTGCCCCGAGCTCGGGGGGCTGCAGGGGCACGGGCAGCTCTTTATCCAGGTGACGGAATGTAAATGTGATGGAGGAGTTGGGGAGGAATTGAATCCTGTGTGCGTGTGCGCCCTGTGGAACGTTCCTGCCACGAGGCTGATTTATTACAGAGCTCCCTCAGTGTGGAGAAGTCCCAAACTCCGGGGATGAGGGCTGCTGGGCTCTCCCGGGTGCAGCAGACCAGGATCCGTGTCCAACAACCAATTAATGTCAGGGAAAGCTGCACGACAGGGGAACGGAGGGGAAGAGTTTGAGGAGGTTTTTTTAAAGAACTAAGACTAGTTCAGTCTTTGCCAAAATTAAGGGGAGTAAATGAAAAGGTCAGGATTAAAAGCTGTGTTTGGAAATGTTTATAGCAGGGTTTTCTCACTCCGGGGTAAAAAATCCCAACCAAACAAGCTCTGTGGTGTTCTCATCCCGTGCAGTGGGTGGGAGAGCCGTGGTCCCGTCCAGCCCGGGGAGAGCAGCTCCCCAAAACCCCTCGGTCCTTCCTTGGAGGGCTGGGTGCTGCCGGGCTGCCCCTGCCCAGAGTGGGTTTGGATCCTCACAGGGCTGTGCCGACCTTCTCCTGTCCCGCTGGGACCCTGTGCTCGCTCTGCTGACCTGGCTTTGGTCAGCAATTAAACCCCAGCGTCCCAGGGCAATTAATTAAACCCCAGCGTCCCGGGGCAATCAATTAATCCCCAGTGTCCGAGGGGCAATTAATTAAACCCCAGTGTCCCGGGGCTATCAATTAATCCCCAGTGCCCCGGGGCCGTTCCCAGCCCGAGGGTGGGATTCCCGGGGGTGGTGCCCCCTCCCAGGGCTGGGTCCCTGGGCACCCCCCGGGATGGGAGCCAGGCTGGGCAGAGCGTCGGTGGCAGCTCTGGGGGCTCTGGGGAGCAGCAGCCCCTGGCACCACGAGCTCACAGCCCTTTGCCCTCCCCATGGCAGCAGCAGGAAAGGATGGGAGGCCGGGGCAAACCTGAGTGCTGATCTCCTCCCCCCGGCCTTCAGCTATATGTTTCAGAAACGATTTGCTTCTGCACAAGCCCTGGGTTTTATACCTTTTTATTAAACAAAACCTGCAAATAAGTTTCAGCAGCTTTCCTGCCTTGCCTAATCCCCGTGTTTTGGTACAGATAAATCCTGTATAATTAGCTGCAGCTCGGGCAGCTGGAGAGCCTGATGGGAATGCAGTGAAACCTCTCCTCCAGCAGCAGCGAGGGTGGGGCTGGGCTCTGGCCCCTTAGCCCTGTGCTGGTTTGGGTTTGTGCGGCAGGACAGGCAGAGCTGGGGCAGGGCTGTTCATTGGCTCAGGCCTGACCCATGAAATGCATTTGGAACAGATTTCTGATTGAACCCTGTGGTTATTCATCTCCTTTTTCTTTTAAATAATTTGTGCTTAAACTGGTGTTTTATCTGTAAGCCGAATATTTAGCACAGAGTTTATGGGTTTTCGTTGCAAATCAGAGCAGTTAAGATGTCAATCATTTGCTAACTAATTCATGTGTGAATCTTATGACACATTTACAGGGCTGGGTTGGAGGGACCTTAACGCCCATCCCATCATGCCAGCCCTGCTGCTCAGCCCCTGCAGCCTCCCCCGTGGGCACAGCCGAGCTCTCCCAGCCCCCAGCCCTGCAGGGACGGGCACAGGCAGCCCGGGGTCTGCTCCTCCTGCCCGGCTCTGCCCTGCCCGGGCTGTCCTTCACCCTCCCCAGGGACGGGAGGCTTGAGACAAGAAAGCCACAGAAAAGAGGAATTGGCACAACTGGCTCAATCTGCAGCACTGCCCTGATCCAACACACATCAAAGCTTTCAGGCATCAAACCAGCCTGGTCCAGGGTTCATCAGAACATTTCCACTTCAAACTAAGCAAGCTTAATCTTTTCAAGGAAATTCTGTCTCATCTAGATATACACAGATATAAAAAGAAAAGAGGAAAGAAGGACTTGAGAATCCAATGTGTCATTTCTTGTTTGTGGAGCAGGAAGGATCAGGTTGCTCTTCACTGGGGTAGGTTTCTGTAACCCCAAACTCTCTGTAAGGAACATCTCCTGCCTCTACAGCTCCTGACTGACTCCCCCTGAACATTCCTGAGTTCTGCATTAACGCTCTCTGTGAGTACCATGGGTTTTACTTACTCTCTACCCAAGAAGGGTTAAAACATTCTGTGCCTTCGTTTCAGCTCTGATTGAGTTGAAAATGAAAAGTTCCAGAAAAAATTAATTTCGTGGTAAGGAAAGGGACTGTGTGAGTGAGCCCTCTGGGCTCAGGTGGTGTTTAATTCCCCTGTGCAGTCACTCTGGGTGTGAGAGCTCAGGCTTCACGAAGGAAAAAGGGAATTCTCTTATAATAAGAACATGGCAGAGCTGCTGATAGCATTATCTGAGAGATGAAACTTTTGCAAATGCTGTTTAGCCCTTGCCTTCCTTTTCCCAAAAGTGAAAATGAATCATGAGAGAGGACAAAGCCTGTACCCTCAGTAGCCTTTCCTCTGGGTTTGATTTGGCTTCTCTGGCACCATGGCCATGATTTCTGCCTGACTGAGAGCTCAGGGAATAAGCTCAGCAGTACCTGGGGCACGAGTGGAACCCAGGTGATTTTCCCTGTGTCTGGCTCTGAGGGTCAGGGGCCGGGTACCCACTGCCCTGCTGGGAGCTGCTCCATCCCTTCCTTTTGTGCAGCCCCTTTGTACCTCCACATTTCCTGAGGTCTAGACTGGGCACTTTTAGAAGAAGAGAACTTGAAGAAATGATGTAGATAATTTGTTTTGTTCAGCTGGAGCAGAGGAGCTGAGGTCAGAGCTCACTGGGGGCTGCAGCTCCAATCTCTGCTCTGGGACAGGGACAGCACCTAGGGAAGGGCTGGAGCTGGCCCAGGGAGGGTCAGGTTGGATTTGGGAATTGTTCTTCCCCCAGAGGGTGCCGGGCACTGCCCAGGGAATGGGCACAGCCCCGGAGCTCCAGGAGCTCCCAGGGTGGGATTTTGGGCTGTGCAGGGCCAGGGACTGCCCTGGGTGCTCCTGTGGGTCCCTCCCAGCTCAGGAGATTCTGTGTGAACACTGCTGAGCACGGTGGAGTGCTGGATTAGCAGCTGGACTTTTATAGTCTGGGCTGTCCTTTCCAACCTTGGTTCTCTGTTGATTGTGTTGAGGAATGTGGGTTTTCTTGTGTAGTGACTGTAAGCACACAACTTGTGTGCTCAGGTGTTTGTCAGGATTTCTGTGGGCTCAAATGAAAATGGTACCATTTTTCCTTTTCCAATGTGCTCCCATCTGAAGATTCTGCCATGGTGTTTTCTCAGCAATCCAGGAACAGCAGTGGGGAGGAGGGGATGCTAAATCTTCAAAACGAAGCTGAACAAAAAGTGAATGCATTCCAGCAATAATTGCTTTCTGTACGCAGAGATAAGCTGCCAAAATAACAAGACTGTCATTTGAAATGCTGGCTTCCCTCCTACGAGGAACTGTTGGGCTAATCCTCAGCTGGAGTAAGAAATAATGGAATTCCTTGGGAGCAGCAGAGCTGTGGCACTTCCCAAGGGCTGCAGCCAGCCCCGTGCTGCTGGGGCACAGCAAACCCACGTGGGCAGCACCTGGGGCTGTGACACAAACCCCAGACTCCTCCACGGGGACACAGGGTTTTCTACTCCCCTCTGCCAGGCACCACTTTTCCACTGGGAAGGGGCTCCTCTGACTTCTGAACTCAGACAACTTGGTGGCTGGCTTCCCTGTATTTCCAAAGACATGGAACTCTGAAGAAGGGCTGTTTGATAATCAGTCAGCTGCTCTTAGATCAAGCACTAAACTCCCAAGGATCCTCATTTGTGCAAATGATGCTCCTGTGTTTTGAACCACACTTGTGCATGAGAATGCTCCCTGCCTGGGCAGCCCCCCTGGAACAGATGTCCAGAGCTCAGGCTGGCATTGCCCAGGTTGTTAGAGACACAAAAATGCCAGTGTAATTTAAATTATTTTCACAAATTCTTAGTGCAATGCACAGGATGGGAGAGAGTAGGGTTTTTTCCTAACACACAAATCCTCTGCATAAAAATGAGTTGGAAATACCCAGCGATGCGTGGAGCAGAAATAAAGAGAACTCGTGTTTTGCTGCCCCGTTTTCATCCATCCCCCTCAGTAATTGAATGTACCATTCCCAGAGGAGAGAGGAGCAGCTCACCTGCTGCAGCTCCTGCATTAATTGGCACAAATATGGAGAGTATCTTGGGAAAAGACATTTGGGGTGGGGTTCGTGCTGATCAGAAATAAATGAGGGAAGAATTGCAAGTGCCCGGTGCTGGAAGGTCTGGAAGCCTGAAGGCAAAGGAGGTGGCTGTGACAGGACAATGACAATATCCACCTGCCAGGCACTGGGGCTGGATTCTGAGGGGGGGATGTCCCTGCTCCCCCTGCCAGGGACGGGAAAAGGCTCAGAGGGGTTTGCAGTCCTTGTGGCTGGTTCTTCTCCCTCCTCTCCACTTGGCAAAGGCTGCTGAGCCCCCTGGTTTGCCATGCAGCCTCTTGCACCCTTTGAATAGTTGCACTTTAAGGAAGCAGAATTTCTCACTGTTCCCATAAAGCAAAGTTTTCTCTGGCGTTTTCTTTTGACGTGGCTTTTGCTGGTGGAAATCTCCGACCTTGGTTTGTAGCCAGGGGAGCCCAATGAACCCAGGAACTGCCAGTGAATTCTATGGGATGGGAACTGCATTTCAATTGAGAGCAGTCCTCACGAGTTTATGGAGAGGAAATGGCCCCAGGCTGGGTCAGGGCAGGCTCAGGGTGGACACCAGCAGGAATTTCCCCATGGAAAGGGTGCTCAGGCCTCGGAAATGCCCAGGGAGGGTTGGATCCCCACCCCTGGAGGTGCCCAAGGAATTCCTGGCTGTGGCACTCAGAGCTCTGGGCTGGGGATGGGGCACAGCTGGGACTGGATGGGCTGGGAGGGATTTTCCACCCTTAAATCCTCTGATTCTGGCCGTTGTCCCAGGAAAAGGATCCCCAGCAGGATGCTGAGCTCTGCAGGGAGCGGGGGTCACAGCCCTGGGGAGAGCCGGGAATTCCTGAGCTGGGATCTCACCCTTTGCTGGGAGAGCCGGGATCAGGGAATTCCTGAGCTGGGATCTGACCCTTTGCTGGGAGAGCTGGGATCAGGGAATTCCTGAGCTGGGATCTGACCCTTTGCTGGGAGAGCCGGGAATTCCTGAGCTGGGATCTCACCCTTTGCTGGGAGAGCCGGGATCAGGGAATTCCTGAGCTGGGATCTGACCCTTTGCTGGGAGAGCCGGGATCAGGGAATTCCTGAGCTGGGCTCTCACCCTTTGCTGGGAGAGCCGGGATCAGGGAATTCCTG
The DNA here is from genome assembly GCA_013400255.1 of Sitta europaea. NCBI lineage: Eukaryota > Metazoa > Chordata > Aves > Passeriformes > Sittidae > Sitta > Sitta europaea. The sequence goes on along the minus strand of VXBS01004379.1, from coordinate 125,027 downwards.
AGCTGGGCTCTCACCCTTTGCTGGGAGAGCCGGGATCAGGGAATTCCTGAGCTGGGCTCTCACCCTTTGCTGGGCAGCCCCGCTCTGCCCGGGCTCTGTGCCCGCTGAGGGGCTTTGGCTCCGGGTTTGGCGCTGCCAGAGCTGCTCTGCTCTGCTCCAGGGCTGCTCCCCAGAACCCGTTAACATTCCTAATGAACATGGTGTTAATATTAATTTGTTCAGAAATTCTAACTCCAGGAGGGCAATGAAAAGGCAATTATGGAACTGCAGATCCAGATTCCCCACCCTGGAATCTCATTTCTGTGGTGGATTGCAGCCATGGAGCTATGATTATGGTGAGAGGATATAAAATAAATCTGATCCAGGGTGTGCAACTGCAGCTCCTGGAAGTGCTGTTGAGGAATTTCAGTGGATTGCTCTGCAAAATCCTGTGGGGACTTTTACCAGCTTTTATTTTGCTGGTTGGTGTGAAGGTGGAACAGGAGGTGTTCAGGAGAGCTTCAGGCACCTGTGCAGTGGTGATTCCAGGAATATTTGTGATCTTTATATCAGTAAAATACTGAATTGAATGTCACTGAAAATCTGGTGTTTTCTTTGTGCAAACATTGTAATCCCCTAATCCTGCAAACTAGGCTTGATTCAAATCTGGTCTAATGTGCAGAATTTTGGATGCTGCTTAATTATTAATTGCTAAAATGTTTTTTAGAGTAATTTCATTAATGTTTATAGAATATCTGCAGAGAATGTGCTACAACAGAAAGCAAGTTCTTGTACTGCATAAAGAAATGCAGAACTCAGTATTTTGGTTAATTTTATGACTTTTACAAAACCCCACGGTGTGACACCTGGCAGCTGGGGGTCTGGAACATGAGCTTTAACAAAGGGATTTATATCTCCTCAGTGTTTAGATCTTCCTTGTAGCTCTGCTTCAGCAGCTCCTGGTGGTGTAATCGATAGAAGAGATAAACCAAGTGCAGAAAATGCAGCTTTGATTTTGTGATAGGCTTGGTTTTCCCCACTCCAACAGCTCAGGTCTGCTCGCGGGGGGAGCAGGTCCTGGACTGTGTGGGGGGCTTGGTTCCCCCGGGCTGGGGTGTGGGCCTGTCCTGCAAAACTTGATTTTCTGGCTGGGGAGAACCTCGTGAGGCTCCAGCATTGCCCAGGGAAGCTCAGGGCCCCCCTGCCCAGACACCTGGGGAAGGGGAGGGCTCCTGTGTAACTTCATGGGCAGCCCCAGGGCTTTTGCACCCAGGAAATACCAAACCCTGCTGCCAGCAGCCAGCAGCACCTTTTTATTTCTGCTTGGGGGGAAATAAAAATGATTTTGTACTGAATTGGCACAAAAATGAATCTCCAAGTATTAAAAAGTTGCTTAAATCAGAGGCTGAGAGATCTTTTATTGGTTTGTTTATAGTCCAAGTCCATAAAGGAGGCTGAAGGCAAACAGAGCAGAATTCAGGCAATGAGCAGCAGCTGGACAAACGACACTGGTTTTGGAGAGCTTTAGCTATCAGGAAGTGGAGTTTGTTGCCTTTGAGGGTGAGCTCGGTCTCAGCACGGGGCTGGGGGTGCTGCCCGGGGGCAGGAGCAGGCACAGCCAAGCCCCAGCCCCGGGGGCTCCGGGTTCATCTGCCCAGCCCCTCCCCACCCGGCTCCGGGGCAGCCCGAGCAGGACGTCCTGCTAACCACGGCTGTCCACAGTAAGCTGAGGGGGGCTGCCACCTATTTACTGCTTTAAAGATGCGTTTGGGAGACCCTGAGAGAAAACAGAGTGCTCTGAGTAGCTGCAGCCCCATGCTCAGTAACAGGATTTGAAAGTCACCCACCGTGAGCACTGAGTGTGCCAGTGGCTCCTGCCTCTGCTGCAGCTTCCTGCATGTGCCATCAGCATGAATAAATGATGGCCAAGAGATTAAACACCCCTTTGATGAAGCTGGGGACAGCAGCTCTGTAATGAGCGTGTGTCGATCTGAGCACGCTCTCGTGCTTCCTGCAGTGAATTAGGTGCTATTTTCTGGTTGTCTTTGATTTTAATAATGCTTAGTCAAATATTAAGTAGACTGTTAACTGGGGAATAGCATAAGGAGTTTAATCTTGTCAGATCAGTTCTGGAGAGAGCTAAGTATTTGTGGACTTTATGGTTCTTGCATAATTTATTATAAAGTCGTATTTTATGTATCTGTCTCTTACACAGGTTCATCTCCAGTAGAACCCACTCTAGGAGGGAGGGATGGATGGATGGATGATGGATGGATGAAGGGATGATGGATGGAAGGATCACACTGAAGTGCAGACCAGCAGTCGATGCCCCAGGCAGCAGCAGCTGTCCCCAGCCCTCCAGAGCCCTCCCCAGGGCAGTCCTGGTCCCCCTGCAGCCCCTCTTACCTGGCTGGGGGAGCTGCTGCTTTCTCTGAGGTGCCAAATGCTTCTCACTCAGGTTGCAGTGAAATGGGACCCCTGCTCATCCTCAGGATCCTTCTGTCACCTCTCCCTCTCTGCTCCAGCAGCCACATCCATCTGCTGGATAATGCCCAGGTCGGGCCACATTCCCTGTGCTTGCCAGGGTCACAGATCACCCAGTGTACCTTACAGAGGCTTGGATTAGAAGCTGCCATTAGGCAGAAGTCATCTGCTCCCTGTGGTTCCAGGTAGGCAAACCTCTCTCCTCATGTCTCTCTGGATTTTAAACAGGAAAATTGGAGAAATGTAACAAAATCCAGTCAACTGAATCAGGGTTATCAAAGGCTGTGATTGGAAGTCATAACCCAAATTTCCACAAAGCAGAGGAGCCACAGCTGCTCTGAAAACCATGTCACAGTGGGTTTAGACCTTTCAAGCCAATATTCTTTCTCCTCATGGAGTCCCATTATTGCTGAAGTGACAGTGCAGTGTTTAAAGGGTGTGTCAGTAACTGTGCCGGCACAGGCTGGGACAGAGCGAGCACACACCCGGTGACCGCCCCTGGCTGTCCCAGCCTCCGAGGGGCTGCTCTCCTCCTGCCCGGAGACACAGCAGGCTGGGGCAGGGCCAGGGACTGAGCACAGTCCGTGCCCAGGGAGCAAGCTGAGCACACGTGTCCTCGCCAAACTGCAGCCTATGGTCAGCAATGGGGACCTGATTGAATCCTGGGGGAAACTTCTGTGTGAGCCAGGAATCCGAGAGTGACAATCCCACAGACAGCAAAGCTATTGTCCCTCACCTGCTGCTTCGAACACTGCCCGGCTCAGACAGCCTTGGGAGGAGAGGCTGACCCATCCCTTGGCAGTTTGGGCTCGTGGCTGATCCCTCAGATGGGGGTTTGCCTCCCTGCTGCCTGTTCCTCCAGCCTGGGCTCTGACCCCTCATGCCTGCATCACTGGCTGTGTGGTAGAGGGGTTGTTTTTATAAAACAAACAAAAAAATATTTTTTTTCCCTGCTTTTTATAGAAAGAAATACTTAGAGTTAGGTCTGTCAGTCACCAAAGAAATATTTCTGTTGGCTTAAAATCCTGCTGCTACTTCCATTGCATTCTTATCAGGAAGAGCTGGAGCCTCTGCAGGGAAAGCAATCTTTAATCCATCCATCCTGCCTGCCAGCCTTGCTCTGAAAGGGCCACTGTGATTTTGGCTTTGTTTTCCCAAACTATGGGACCACGTGGAAATCCTGCCAAATTAAGCTTATCTGAAATGTCCCCAGCATCCTAATGCCGTATATGTTCTTTTAATGGGATCTTGCTGGAGGGATTGCCATTAACTGCATTTGCAAAGCTCCTTCCCCGGTGCCTCCACCCGAGCTGTGCCAGCCCCTGCCCGTGCTGGGCAGAGCAGGAGGGGTTTGCATGCGGGACCGCCCCAGGCTGCGGCTCTAAACACTCCGGGCTGGACCTGGACAGGTACAGGGACGCTGGAGAACAGGCACCTGGCTGGGGGGAGGCTGCGAAAAGCTCGCCTGGCTCCTCGGCCAAGCCGGAGGACAAGCCCTGCCCCCGGGGCTGGAGCGGAGCAGCGCGCCCGCATCTCTGAGCCGATCTTCGTGTGAGAGCCGCACTAATGACACCGGATTAGAGCCGTACCCGAGCAGGAATTGTGCTGCTGATGGGTAATTGCTCTCCAGCTGCAGCAGTTCCTTCCTCATCCTTATTTGTGTCAGAGCAGCCACACATTTCCCCTCTTTCTAGGGAGCCGACGGATCTGCTTAATTATTCCGTTGCTGTACGGATAATAAAGGGATGAAGCCAGGCAGGTACCTTGTACTTATGGAAATCTGTGCACTAATGAGATTTTTTGCATGGCCAATTCTGGGTTTCTGTGCTCAGTTTTAGAAGGCAATGGCATCAGGCAAAGCCTTCTCCTGATGTTCCACCTGAGAGTTGACTTGAAAGGTGTTCAAGGAAAATGTGGATATACAGCAGCACAACTCTTTATCCAGGGCTCCCTCAGGCCCACGTTGAGGGCACAGAGGTGCAGATCCCCAGGGATGGAGCTGTTCTGCTCCTCCAGGGCTGCCCATGGAGAGCACACACGGTGAAATCCTGCCCCCCATTCCTGCTGGCTGAACAGACCCTGTGAACAGAAAATCAGGAGATGGCTTGGAGCAATGAGCTGGAATAAGGAGGAAGAGCCTCCATTGCATCGTTTCGTGTAGCATTTCCTGCAGGGACAGCTGTCCTGCTGCAGCAGTGAGACCTTTCTGCTGGCTCTGGCACCAGCAAGAGGCACCTGAGTGTTTGGCTCTTGTCCTGCCCTTCCCTTGCCCACTGTGGGCTCAGATTTGGCTCCCCTGTGCAGTTTTCTGTCTCTGCCCCCCGTGCTCTCCCAGCTCAGGCTCCGAGCCCCCTGTTCTGGCTGTCACCTCTCTGTTCTCTCCTTCCTCTGCAGAAGGACTGGGTTCCATATTTCAGCTGAAGGTTGGCGTTTTTCAGCAATTTCTCTTCTTTTTATTTTTTTTCTTTGTCTTTCTGTAGGATTCTTTCCTGCGCTTTCCAATATCTCTTCATCAAATATGATTAATCTGGGCTTGATTCTTTGGCTACTTTCCTCACTCATTTCATCGTGGGATTGAAGCACATTCATTGCAGCATTGGGGTGGGAGGAACTCGAGTTATTGTTTATGGTTTACCTGTTCTGTGGAGAAAACACTTTCATCTCCAGCACCACCAGACTTTTATAAACATTAACTGTGTTAATGAGAGTGAGAAAAGAAATTGCGTTTGTGCCAACAGTGGGAACAAAATGTGTAATTTCTCCATTAGTCGATCAGGTTTGCTCATGTAAACAACATGATTAAATTTGTCTGCGTGCACCGTGCTATATGAATAATAATGATCATTAAAAAGCCATGCAAGGCCTGAAGATAACAAGATTGTGTTTGGGAAGAGCTAGGAGGGGGTGGCAGTGTTGGAGCAAACAAAGGCAGACTGAATTTTGGTGCCAGAGGCAGCTTGGCCATGGGGCTGGTGGGTACCCGGGGGTGGCTGAATACCCAAAGCTGAATTTCCCCCCTCCCTCAGCTCCGTGGGGCTCTGTGACAATTGTCTGAATTAGGGCTGTGGAAAGGGATAAAACCTTGCTCTGGAGGGACACATCTCGTGTGGAAAGCAATTTTACACACGTGGAAGGCTTTGAAGTTGAAGGCTGTCTCTTGTTCAGCACACCCTGAAATGTTTCCAGACCAGGGCTTTCAATGCTGTGTTGATGGGGAAGGAAAATGGTCACAGAGTTCATTGTCTTAACCCTTAAACAAGACTGTGGAAGGGGGTCCCTGGTTATGAGGGTCCTGTGTGGAACCAAGGCTTTGGCAGCTCTGCAGGAGTTCCATAGCTGTGGTACCGTGTCTGGGAATGGTTGTCATGAGTTCCTGTGTGTGAAATGATGGCAACACAGCACTGAAACCTCACAGAAATCAGTGGGTATTTGCAATGGCAGCATCCAGTTATTGCTGTTTGATGTGAGAATATCTGTGAGTCCATCATGGAAAACAGAAACATCACTTGAGGCTGCTTTATCCTTTTTTATTCCCATGAGGCTGCCTGGACTGTAAAAATCTGAGATGCAAATGTGGCTGCACATGATTTGGGGCTCAGGAGCAGGGGATGGGGTCTCACCAGGGGCTGGCACAGCCTCTGTGCTGCCAGGGCTGCAGTCCCAGCCCCCAGGCACGGAGCCCCCCGGGCTCAGGGGTCTCTGTGTCCACCCTGAGCATCCCCAGCCCTGCCAGGACCCGTCCATCACACACTTCAGAGCTGCTGTGGGGAGGGCTTGTAATTCCTCCAGGAAGGAAATACCCACACGGATGTTCCCTGATGGATTCCCTTTCTTTAGGATGTTTATGTAAATAATATTATTTATTTAGAAATCCAAAAGCTCCGTGGATGCCTGAGGGTTTGCTGCGCTGTTCAGAACTGAGATTTTTATCAGAACTCTTCTCAAACTCTGTAACAAAAGATAGGGGAGGTGCCACATGGACTCAGGAACACTGTGGGTTTGGGACTTCACAAAGTTCCAGAAGTCCCTGCACTTCTGTGGAGGCACCCTCCTGTTTGGGGCTGCAAACCCCAAATGTTCAGAGGGAATGAGGAGTCGCATGAATCAGTGTTAAACACACAAATGGAAGGGCCAGGAGCCCAGTCTCTAATTGTGACTGTAAGAGGATTATTGGTGTGAGATTAACAGTAATTAATGTCCCCTGCAGCCTGTCCCTCCTGCCTGGGGGGCTCCTGGGGACTGTGAAGATGGGCAGGGCCACCCTGGCCCTTCCAGCTGCCCCTCCCAGGGGTGCCCAGGGCTGCTCAGTGTGCCCAGAGGGCTGAGAAGGTTTGCCTGGGGATTCACAGCTCGGGCCCTGATGCTCCCAACCCCACATTTCTGCCACCTGTCCTGCTTTGATTGCATCTTCCAGCTGATAATTGCAGAGCCAAACCAACCCAGCCCTGCCAAGGATGCCAGCCCAGGGCTCGGGGCAGCTCCTCCTGGCAGTGCCAGGGCCAGGCTGGACAGGGCTGGAGCACCTGGGACGGTGGGAGGTGTCCCTGCCATGGCAGGGCTGGAACGGGATGGGCTTTAGGGTCCCTGCAGGCCAAGCCATGCTGGGCTCCTGGGGCTGGGGCTGAGCCCGGGCTGGGCTCAGTGTCCTGCCAGCATTTGGTGCCCTCTGATGCAGCCTGGGAGGCAGCTCAGCAGATCCCCACAGCAACCCCCTGTGCACCATAAAATTGTGAATTGTCTTGTTTGGAAGGGGTTCATTAGGAAGATTAATGAGGTATTATTTTTCCCTCATTCACTGTCGTGATACAGAGGGACACAGTAATTTTCCCAGCTGTGCACAGCAGCGATTGCTCCTCTCCAGGGTTCCGGCAGTGCTGCCTCGTCATCAGTTAAACTGCTCAATCTCTGCAAGTGTTATTTGTCAGCTTAATTAGCCCTAAAGGAAGCACTCCTTTTAAAATGAGACAAGTTTTGTTTTTCCCTGAGAAAGACATAATGTTCTTAGCAGAGGCAACTCGTTTAAATGAAAGAGCTTTTAAGCTGGGGTTTGTATCACCCCTAAGAATCACTTTTAGGCTGTTCCCCACCCCGAAGTCCCCAGCTCGCCTGTACCCTGTCCCCACGAGCCCCCAGCCTCAGCACCAGTGCTGTGACTGGCCAGGCACTGGCACACAGCAGGGGAGGGTGAAACATCTCCCTGGGGAACGGGGCAGGCTGGGGACTGTGCCCTGGCCACTGCTCAGTCCCGGATCCCGAGACCTGCAGATCCCCCGGCGTGGGGAGGGCTCTGAGCCCCCGGGCTCTGTGGGGTGGGGCTGGCCGTGTCTGTGTGTCTGCCTGTGTCTGTGTGTCCCTCTGTGTCTGTCTGTGTGTGCAATACCCCGTGGGTATTGCTGGGGGGACAGATGGCAGCAGGAGCAGCAGGGACAACTGGAAACTTTCCAGGAGCTTACATGAGAACTGAGCTGCAGAAAGAACGGTTCTGAAAATGCCTTTACTCCTTGGTGGATACAACACTCTCATTACTGGTGTCTTCCCATGCCTCAGCTGGTACGGTCTTTAATTAAATTATCCCCGACTGGCATCAAGGCACAGTCTCAGCAGGAGCCCGGACAGGCTGGGTGACCACTGCTGTGCCCTGCAGAGGGGCAGCTCCCCCGGACTCCAGCAGCACAGCGGGCTCAGAGGTGTCCCTGTCACTGCCCGGGCTGGGCACTGTCCCCTCTGCCCCTTGGAGCTCCCTTGTTAAGTTTGAGCTTTCCCATTTCCCTCTCTGCCCTGCACCGGGTGTGACTGTGCCCTCCCTGTGCAGTGGCAGTGCTCTGCTCCCAGCTCAGCACACACAACAATCCTTGCCCAGCCCCACAGCCAAGGGCACCGCTGCAGCTTCAGCCCAAGCAGTGCCAAGAGCAGGAGCTGAGCAGAGAATGTGGCAGGGTGGGACTGCATCCCCTGGGGCTGCCCCTGGCCAATGAACCCAGCGTGGGGATGGAGCAGAGCTGAGCAAAGGGGGAAAACTCCTGACCAGGATCCACCTGGGCTGGAGCCCTGGCCGGGCTCTGGTGCTGCCCAAGGTGCATCCTGTGGAGAACTGTTAATAAATCCCTGCTTTAACAAATCCCTGCTTTAATAAATCCCTGCTTTACTCCTCTAACTCTGCCCAGCCTCTGCTCCAGGGAGCCTCTGCAGGCATCACCCTGTGCAGAACCAGCACAGCACGGACAGGATGTGCCACAAGGAACGTGCTCAGGCACTCTGTGTTCAGGGAGGAGGAGTTTAAGAAGACTTTCATCCCAATTCTTATAATTTTTCTTTTAGGAAAGTTCAGGGAAACACCTCAGGAAAAGCACATTGATATGTGCTCCAGTTAAAGCTGACTTTGCCCTGCATTGGAGCCCATTTTCCAGATTCCCCATCCAGCTGCTCAAGCCCCCAGGAGACCCCTCAGGGGGGCGGCCCCTTGCCAGGATCAGCTCTCACCCCAAGTCCCTGAAGCTCCAGCCACGTTAATGACGATTCTCTATTAATAACCTGCCCTCACCAACGCTCAGAGCTTTTCATTTCCATGGTGCTCTCTCTACATTAACCAATAAATCTCCGCAGAATCCCAGAGAGAGTGGGAAGTGCTGTTATTCTGGTTTTATGGATGGCAAAATGAGATGCAGAGAGGTTAATAGCAAGTCTAATTGGACAATAATTACCCATTTACCACACTGGAAATTAAGAAATAATCCTCCCATTGTCATTACATCAGCAGAACAAGGCGAGAGCAGTGTTCACGTCCTCCCCATCCCACCATTTAGCCAAACAGCTGACATGCAAATGAAAGCAAAGGGAGCACAAGAGCAGATAAATAAATTGTTCTTTCCTTGTTTAACATCTATTTTGCACCACTGAGTCACTCAGGATAGAAGAAAATTATTAAATTTCCTCTGGAATCTATTAGGACATGACAAAACAAAGGCAAGCTCCATTTGTAGAACACATCTGGTGGAGAAGAAATGGAAGAAATGGGATTTAATTGCAGCTATGGACTGGTTTCACTTCACTTTTCTGGGGAGGGAAAAATGTAGGATTAGAATTTCTGCCTTAAAAAGACCACTGCTCTGATAATTCTGTTTCTCCTTATGTTTTGTCTTTCCTCTACCAGGCAAATAAGACCATTATACCAATGGCAACCCCGGTATTGATTTAATACTCTGAATATTGTGTCTTCACTGACTCAGTTTACAAAGGGAGTTTTTCTTCAAGTCAGCACTTAGAAGCTATTTTGATATGCACTGAAACTCCAATTTCAGTGTTATGAATGAAAGGAAATCATAAGACACATCGGAGAAAATGTTTTATTTATTTGGGTTAGCATTTGAATTTAAGTCTTCTTTTCCTTTCCAGTTTTTAAACAAAAATATCTGTTTGGAAGATGACACTTAAAAAGCCATTTGTAATGAAAAGGACTGATGCAAGATTCCCGTGGGAAACGAGGAATTCAGCTGGAATTTTGATTTCAGTGGCTGAGAGGCCCTGGCTGAGCACAGGGAGCTCCCAGTAAAGCCCTGCAGCCTTTCCAGAGATGTGCAGCAAAACGAAATCCTCAGGATTTCCAGGAGTGGATCCCCGGGAGTGTGGGGCAGCGGGGGGAAGGCTGCAGAGAGGGAGGCACTGCAGCATCCCCATGCCAGCTGCAGGGCAGGGACCCCCTGTGCCGCAGCCCCCTGCCCGGGGGCACTGCCAGGGCTGGGGGCAATCCCTGCCAGGGGCAGCTCCTGCCTCCCACCCCCTGTCCTGCACCCGGGGGGTAACAACCAGTGCCTGTCACAGTCCAAAGCATTGTGGAGCTTTTAGAACTCCATCTCTGCACTCATTTGGAAATGTGGGTCCAGTGCCCAGCCCTCCTGGGGGAGCCCGAGTGTCCCCAGCAGTGCAGGGCTGGCTCTGCCCCTCATGGGCAGGGGCTGCAGGAGCTGGAGCACCAGGGGAATGTTGCCTCAACAGAGCTGTTTGTGTGGGAGGGTTGTGATCAGCACCACTGCATTTATTTGGGAATGAAACTTATGAAATTCAAAAGAAACAGAAAAGCACTTTGCAGGCTTTTTCAGAAGTCTGTAAAATCCAGTACAAAGTCATTGTCTCTATCTGGTTGTGAATTCTGTAGCACAGCCCTAACTCCAGATTAAATCCCATAAAGGCGATCGATAAATCTGCAGAAATCCAGTATTTGCAATTAGATTCTCTAGAGCTGCTCTCTAAGTACACAAATTGGGAGCTCAGAAAGGACCTCTGCCTCTTGATGCATCATTTTTTGCTGTGAATGCTCCTCCAATGAAAAATGATGGCAAACAGAAATAGATTTTCTGCCATGGGGGTAATTGTTCTTTTTCTCAGTGCACTCCAAATATTTCTGTAAAGCATCATCTGCTCTTTAAACACATATTGTAGAACATCAATGGAAGTCAATACCTTTTGTCAATGAGTAAAATATTAAAAGTAATGAGCTGACCTGTTTCTTATTTAGCTATTGATCCTGCCTCTCTCCTGGTTGGTTTGCCTGGAACGTGCAACTTTAGGGATTTGCTTTGAGAGTCGGACTGGAGGGATGGACCCCCTGCTCAGAGGGGTTTGTTCCATGGCCATTCCCATGCTGATGGGGGAATGAAATTATTCTTAAATCGTCTTGAGCAAAACAGTCAATGAGGTGCTGAAAAGTAGGGGCTTCTACTGATTTTATTTACACTGATGTTGCTTTTAGTGGGGAAATGGTAGTTTTGGTGTATAGATTTTAATTAAGGCTGCAAACAACCTCTCAGAGATACAACTAAGATTGGAGGGGAAAATTAATTTTTGTGAGTCTGAACTGCCTGTTTCAGTAATACTGAAGATTAAAAATTGAACTGGGGATTGAAGATACTAGATTAACTAAACAACAGAGCATTTTAAGTTCTATTCAGTGCTGCTGCAAGTGAACTGAGTGAGTGGCTGGCACGGGAGTGGAAGGGAGGGAAGCAATTGTTGCACCTTTGGTCACGCTTCTGAGGCCTGCCCTCTGCAATTCACCACTAAAGGGATTAATCTGCTGTGCTCCTGGAAATGTCTCTGCACAGGTGAGAGCCCTGGGAGCCCCTTCCTGTGGAAATGAGATTCCTCCCGGGGCTGTGGCCAGGGAGTTGGGGTGGCTGTGGTGGCACTCGGGGCTCACAGGGGTTTTGCCAGCCTGGACCCTCCCTGCTGTCCCCAGCTGTCCCCTGTGCTATCCCTGTGCTCTATCCCTGTGCTCTATCCCTGTGCTATCCCTGTGCTATCCCTGTGCTCTATCCCTGTGCTCCATCCCTGTGCTGTATCCCTGTGCTATCCCTGTGCTCTATCCCTGTGCTCTATCCCTGTGCTATCCCTGTGCTATCCCTGTGCTCTATCCCTGTGCTCCATCCCTGTGCTATCCCTGTGCTATCCCTGTGCTCTATCCCTGTGCTC
>VXBS01004379.1:61764-88826 GCA_013400255.1 Sitta europaea | reverse complement strand
TGTGCCCGGCCCCCGGGCCCGGCCGGGGCAGAGCGGCTCGCCCGGAGCCGGGAGGGGGCTCCCGGGACACAGGGCCCCTCTGCAGGAGCTGTGCCCGAGGCTGGCCTCCTGCAGGGGCTGTGCCACACGGGAGTGCCGGCATCACCTGGCTCCCGGCACTGCCGGCCCACGGGGGAGCTCAGCCAGCATCCCCCTCGCCCCTGAGGGGCCAGGGGAGGGTTTGGGGCTCCCAGACCTCGGCCACACGTGTGCAGGCACTGCAACACCCAAATCCCAGCTGTGGGGTAGCACCACACGGGAAAAATGCTGCAGGGATGGACCCTTCACCTTCTCCAGGGAAGGGGCCACTGGAAAGGGCTTCCTCCCAACCACAGCCAAGTACTGCAAATTAAAAACAATAATAACGAGCCCAGAAATAAACTGGGGAAAACCTCACTGCTTTTGAGGGAGGATGAGGCCCAGCCAGCAGGAGGGAAGTGGTTACACGAGCCAGAATAAAACCCCGTGAGCAAGAAAGCCTGGGTGAATTGTGGATGCACTTCTGTGTGACAGCTGAAGGACACCAGCTCCTCTGTTCCTGTCTGTGCCCTTCCAGTGTGCATTCAGTGCTGTGCTGGGATGGCAAACACACAGTGGCTTCACCTTGAGCCCCAGCACCCCCAGAGCAGGGTGAGCTCCCCCCAGGGAGCTCCCACAGCCCCAGCCCGGGGCCAGCTCTGCTCCAGCAGCAGCACCTTCCCTTCCCCTGCCAGCCTCTGAAATGGCATTTTTAGCACTTGTAGCACAGCCCCCCACCAGGGCCATCACTTGAACCACCCCGCTCAGGGCACGACTGTGACTTCATTTTCCCCAGATCTCTCTCTTTCCAGGTGCTCTTTGCACCAGGGAAATACAGCAGGCTAAAAGTTACAGGGTTTTTTTTCACATACCACAGTAGAAACAGTTAGAGAGTTATATTTGTCAGAGTCACAGTAGTTTATGCATATTTGCTATTCACAGACTGCGGAATATTGCCAATAACCTCACTGGTGGGACTGACAACACGGATACATGCATTCAGGTGAGACCATTAGCAAGGATGTCTATACTGTATTAAGCACATTCATTTTTTTAAACACCTTCCAGTAAAATCGATTCTTTTAAATTTGTAGTTAAAACTTTTTTTTTTTTTCCACATTACGCACAAAAGAACCTGTAAACAGTTTGACATTACACTTATGTACAAGTGAACCACGTTGGAAAGTCGAGAGGTAATCCAGTGGGTGCCACTTAATCTACATCAATGTGCAACAGACTGACTCAGCCTCGGCGAAGTCATTTAGTGCTGAATGAGGTCCGAAAATGTAACGTGAGCAAGGCCCCGAGAGATCCCAGCGGCACCAAAGCCCTCTGCACCCCCGTGGGCTGGGCAATATTGCACTGGCAGCACCCCAGCACAGCCCCAGGGCCCGGGGACAGCCCTGCCACCCCTGGCAGGGACAGCCAGAGGGGACCACGCAGGGACACTGTCACCAGGGACACTGTCACCAGGGACACTGTGACCAGGGACACTGTCACCAGGGACACTGTCAACAGGGACACTGTCACACAGGCACACCGTCACCAGGCACACCGTGACCAGGGACATTGTCACATGGGGACACTGTCACACAGCACACTGTCACCAGGCACACTGTGACCAGGGACATTGTCACCAGGCACACTGTCACACAGCACACTGTCACACAGCACACTGTCACACAGGCGCACTGTCACCAGGCACACTGTCACACAGCACACTGTCACACAGGCGCACTGTCACACAGCACACTGTCACCAGGCACACTGTCACACAGCACACTGTCACACAGCACACTGTCACCAGGCACACTGTCACACAGGGCTGTCACCTCCCTCCCCTCCAATGCCACCACGGGGCCAGCTGGGCCCTGCCACCCTCCTGCTTCACCTCGGTCGTTTTCTCTGTGGAACTCTGATCGTGTTTGCTTGAGCATTGCTATAGTTTAAAATCTGCAATATCCTATTTATAAACGGATTTTTTAGCTAAGTGACATCAATGCCAAGAAAAATAAAGAATGTCTTTTTTATAATATAAATAATTTAAAAGTGCTTTTTCTTTTTTTTTTTTTTTTCTTTTTTTTTCTTTTACTATTAATCTACAAAACCCCGTTGGGGCATAAACTATCCATAAGACTGGACAATTATTTTGTACCATGATACACATGGGGCCTTATGCATAAAGTACTCTGAAAGTCAAGTCCATACTCGCAGTGGTGGGGGGCTCGGGGAGGGGGCTGGGAAGTTCCCTCCAACCTTCCCAGGGCTGGGAGAGCAGGGCTGAAGGACTCAGGTATGTGATGGCCACTGCCAAAAAACCCAACCTTGTCTCCTTCAGCCCACAGCTTGCAAATAAAATGAATAAATGGACTCACCCAACTCAAACCCAGAAGGTTCTCCGGAGCCTCTGTGCTGTGTGTGCAGACGGTTTAGGGAGAAATCCAAACCATTGGGTCCCACAGGTCTGTGGGAATGACACCTTCTCTGTGTCCCCCGAGTGCTCTGAGTCCTGCTCAGGGGTCTCAGGGGTTTGGGGTGGCAAAGCCCCTGGAAACTGGGAATTCTGCACTGGGAGCTGAGTCTCAGTCCCACCACAGTCAATGTAAGCTTTCAAATTAGTTCCAACAGGACTTGGTCTTTGTTACAGGTGGAAAGTAACTCCAAGTCCAGTTTTCTCCCCAGATATTTTTGAAAAAATAATGCACTCTATGAGTGGAGTTTAATTTTGGCTCACTACAAAAGCTGTCCTAGGGAGACACATGGTTCTCTCCCTGGAACCATGTAAAATTTGGGTAGAATATGTTTTATAGCCCAACCCCAGGTCTCTCTCAGGCAATCTCTATTGCAGTTTCCTTTCTGCCCTGTGCTGCATCTGCCTCCCCTCCTTCCCTGCTGGTGCCAGGGAAAGCTGAGGTGGCCCTGGCTCTGAGGTGCCACTCCAGCACCCACCCACTGCAGGGGCATGCTGCCCTGGCACAGGGACAGGTGCCACCTCCACTGCGGGGAGCAGCCTTGCCAGAAGGGCACTGGCCCCTGCCTGTCACCCAGGTGGGTCTGTCCCCACCCGGGTGGGTCTGTCCCCCTGTCACCCAGGTGGGTCTGTCCCCATCCAGGTGGGTCTGTCACCCAGGAGGGTCTGTCCCCACCCAGGAGGGTCTGTCCCCACCCAGGTGGGTCTGTCACCCAGGAGGGTCTGTCCCCATCCAGGTGGGTCTGTCCCCCTGTCACCCAGGTGGGTCTGTCCCCCCCCAGGTGGGTCTGTCCCCCCCACTGCAGGGATGCCCGTGCTGCTGTGCATCCCTGTGTGTGTGGCACTAATGTTGGAATGGATCTCCTGGGTTCATGTGGGAGGTCACCCTCCTGCCACAGCCTGCAGAAGGTTTGGCTGCTCCTTGCTGCCCCACCCTGCACCGTGGGGCCAAACTGGAGCAGCGTGTTCAAGTCCCCTGCTCTGCCCCAGCCTCCAGGGTTTCTCCACACCCCCATGCCAGCGGTGGCACAGAGAGGTGCCCAAAGGTGCAGGGGGTGCTGTGGGGCACTGGTGGTGCAGAGAGAGCAGCAAGTGAGGAGGGGGAGCCCTGGGCAGCAGTGGGGTGCTGGGCAGAGTTGCTGACCCCTGCCGGGCTGTGAGAGCCCCCAGCACTGCCCGGGGCCCCCGTGTTCCACCTACAGCCCCCCAGCCCCTCTGAGCAGCACAAAACCTGCCAACACAGCCCCAGCTCTGCACAAGCCACTCATAAATCAGCTGTCCACGGGGGCAGAGCAGGAGCAGGTCCCTCAGAGATGCAGCAGAACCCACACCAACACAGAGGCACGAGCCCCACGCCTGGCACTGCCCAGGCTGGGTTTCCCGGTAGGCTGGGCCTGCCTGTGATCATCAAAGTTTAAGACCTTTATTTCTGTAGCACTGGAGAGTAATAACCATTTCATCTCAAACTGGAGACATGAAGGCCACATAAATCAAGCCCACTTGGGCACATTTCATTTGGTCTAATTTTCCCCCAGTGATTGATCATGGAGCAATCCCGTGTCCCTGGGAACACACTCACACTCACACACACTCACCCCCCAATGCCTGCTCCTCCACTCTGCACACACAGCTTACAGCCCAAAGAGCTGGGGTGTTAAAGAGACACAGGGGAAGGTCTGGAGTGCAAGCACGAGGTTGTAGCTGCAGTCTCCTGCCCAGGAACAAAGGTGACCTGTCCTGAACTCTGTGCCCTGCTGGAAATCCAGAGGAGAGCCCTGTCTGTTCCACAGTTCCTGCTTGGTGCCAGAGCAAGGGGGACAAGATATAGGAAACGTTGAGTAGGGAGACAAAAATGCTATGAGCTAACCATGAAATAATTAAGCAGGGCCAAATCTGTGGAGCTTGTACAAAACATTGATTTCCACAGGAAGATGTGCCTTTTGAGCCTGTGAGCAGAGGGTGGCACAAAAGCTGGGCCTGAACTCCAGTGGGATGGAATGTCCTAAGCCCTGAACTGGCTCAAAAGCACAATCCCAGGAAGTGCTGAGTCTCCTCACTGAGCATTTCCCAGGCAGAGCCTCTCCTGCGGCAGGGGCAGAGGGGACAGCTCCGTCGGGCCAGCTCCTCCTGCACCCAGAGCATCCCGGAGTGAGCCGGGCTGTTCCTGCTCTCCAGCCCTCTGCAGGCTCATTGCTGGGAGGGCTCCCCTGCCTGCAGCCAGCCCTTGCCTATCGCTCCCTCTGGGCGAGTATTGCTTCCGTTTTTAGCAATAAAAAGGGTGAAAGGTGCGCCCGACCCTGGACACAGCTGCGGGCTCCTGGAGACCTCCGGGCTGGAACTGCTCCAGGAGCCCAGAAAGAACCTGTGCAGGCAGGACAGCATCTCCCACAGCAGCTTCTGGAATTTAGGAGGGGGAAGCCCTGGAACCTGCAGGACATTTATTGAGTCAGAATCCAAGCGCTCTGTGTTACCAGCACTGTCACTGCCCACAGTTTTATATCCATATATATATAAATCTTCTTCCTGTGCCTTTAGAAAACAAACAATTGATTCCAAATCCTCCAGCTGGTTTGTTCCTGGAGTGTTCCACCCCACTCCATGGCTGGCCTGCCCCAGCAGCCCAAGCCCCTGGCACTGCCCTGCCCCAGCTCGGGCTGTGCCCAGCCTGGGCAGAGCCCCTGCCCCTCTCTGGCCAGCCCGTGCCCCCCTCCCCTGGCCCGAGCCCCCCCAGCCTGGAGCCATCCCCGCGGCTCTCCAGGGGGACCAGCACACCTCGAGCCTTGGGAAGCACAGCAGGAGTGGGGGGCACACCCAGGGACAAGAGCATCCCAAACAAAGGGAATATTTTGTGATGGCAACACAAACCCACGGGCTGCACCCTGGTCTCCCCCGGGACGCACTGACAGTGCCCCAGGGAGGGGGAATCGCTGGCAGGGGAGCAGGAGGGAGACAGGGAGATGGATTTCTACTCAAAGGCCTGGAGAAGAAACGGGACACCCACAGACTAAAAAAATGCTCTTTTCTGAGAAAGTGCAGTTATAAGGAGAGAGCCAGAAAATCTTTAAGCAATATATATTGATATATATATACATATATATATATACACAGAGATATATATACACACATATATATATGCACATATATAAATACACATGCTTAAGCTGCCGGGGCAGAGCTGGGCTTTGTGCTGTGCTCCTCCCTCCAGCCTCGTGTGCTCCGAGCAGGATGCCGAGGGCACGGAGCCCTCCCCATCCCACCCTGCCTGCTCCGGGGCCACACGAGCCTCCCTTGGGCTGGGCCTGGTCGTGCCCTTAAGGTTTTCAGCTTGTGTAAGACTCCAAGTTTACAAACAAAAGCGTTTGTCATTGTGCTTCCAGGACTGCAAAAATATCGTTCCCCTACGACTAGAAATGTTAAGGTGAAATAGGCAAATTAGGCAGTACTAGAGATGGATTTTGGTTTTGGTGACCTAACAAATAGTTGTTATTGGGAATTACTTCTGTATCGCTTAGGATCTGGCTCTAACGTAACACGGTCGTGTGCTCTCCCCACCCAAGCCTAGAGGTGATACTTCCGCAGCAGTTCGGATTGCCAGGGGTGTTTCCTCTCGGGAAACCTGTCTGGGATTTTGATTTTGAGGAAATCCTGGATACATTTTTCCAGCTCTTCCTCAATGGAGAGCTTCTCCTTCACTGCTTTCTTCTTGCTGGAGTTGGACTCCCGGGAGCCGGAGGTGAGAGTCCGGAGCAGGTCGCTCTTCCTGCGGATCTCGGATTGCTGCAGCAGCTGCACCGGCCCCTTCTTGGCCGGCCGGTCCAGAGTCTGGATGTTGGGCTGGCGTGTCACCGGCCCGCAGATGACGGTCTCCTGGGGCGAGCTGGCCTCCGACTGGCTGTCGCAGCTCGACGTGGACAGCTCGTTGCAGGACGTGCCGCTCTCGCCCTCCTTGTCGCCCTTGCCGTTCTTGCAGCAGCAGTCGCAGTGGGACGAGGACCAGCGGGAGGGCTCGCCTGCAGGGACAGAGAGCCCGGGGTTACGGCAGCTCCAGACCCCCGCACCCCCCAGGACAGGGCAGCCGGGCCACGGGAACAGCGTTCCTCGCTGCTCTGCCCCCGCTCCAGACCCCCACGGAAAAATGGGGAAAGAGAAAGAAAAAGAGAAACCGATGTCGGTGCCTACTCTGAGCCCCCGAGCCCGGGGAAGGGGCTGTGAGCACGGACAGAGCCCCTGACTGGCACTGCCCCGCTCTCCTGTGTCCCCCCAGCCGGGAACACAGCGCACACCATTTACAGGAACAGGCAGAAAAACAGAGCTCAGGAAGCCTCCTCGTCTCCTCCTTCCTCTTCCTTGTCAATGATGAAGGAGTCTCTCAGTCTGGGAGCTGCAGGGCTACTCTAATTTACAGACTCACTTCAAAGCTGCCCTGTGTCTTGGCTGAATACAGTCAATAATGGCTAAATTGAAATTTTTTATCCATTTCTAGGCTTGGACAAAGGCATTATGAACTGAGCCCTGTAAAACCCTGACCCACGTGCTCTGAGAACACTTCCAGGAGCTGTGTGGACTCCTGCTCCTCATTGCAGCTGGCCCCCACATCCCACAGCAGTGGGACAGGCAGGCAGGGCGCTGCTGGGATCCTCAGTGGGGCTCTGCAAGCCTGCCAGGGTGCTCAGGCACCCTTCTGCCAGCCGGGACCTCGGGGCTGTCACACAGTGCCAGCACGGCTCGGACTGCAAGGGGTGTTGACCCCACTGCCCCCCTGCCCTGGGCAGGGCCCCCTTCCAGAGACCAGGGCTCCCCAGCTGGGGTGGGCACATCTCCCAGGGACTGGGGGGAGAGGAAGGGATGGAGCCGAGGTGGCAGCTGGGGCAGAGGGACCCACCAGCTGCCGTCAGGCACAGCTACAGCATATACTTCATTACCACAAAACAAGGCTTTTATAAGTCAATTAAGACCTATTAGATGCTAATTTCACTTAATGAATATTCACCAACAACGGGCACAGCACGGGTGAGCCATGAGACAGAAAGGACTTTGTCCTGCATAAACAATTTTTTGGAGCCCCGGGTCATTCTCGGGGCCTGGTGGGGGTCCCATGGAGCTGGGCTGGGGTCAGCAGCGTGCCCAGCGTGCCAGGGCGCTGCAGCTGCGGGCTGGGCTCTGCACAGCAGCACACACCCCAGCTGTGCGGGTGACACAGGACGAGGGGAGCGCAGAACAGCCCCGAGTCCTGCGGCGGCAGCAGCAGCCCGGGCTGCGCAGGGAGGGGCTGAGCCCGGAGCCACAGCGGCAGCGCAGGAGCATCGCGCTGACTTAACCACAGCACTCATTAATTAATGTCTAAATGCTTTGAGATTCTTAGATAAAAGTGGCTAATTAATTCTGGCCTGGCTTTCCTGCTTTCCTCCCTGATCTCAGCACATTTCTCTCCCAGTGCCCTAATTATAATAATTATTATTAGAAGCTTCTGAAGCAGCAGCAAAGCCTCTGATGTATAATTGACACACAAACCAGCAGCCACCCAGTTTTCCCTTCTCCTCTCCCTCTTTCCCAACAACCAGGCTGCAAGGAGGGAATGGGAAATCCCTGTGCAGGAGCACAGATGCTGTGAGAAAACTGGGGAGGAGCGAGGAGCTGGCATAGAAACCAAGACTGACAAAGCCAGTGAAGAGTTTTTATGGGGAGAGGAGGCACAGGGAGCCTGCCCCTGCTCAGACACCACTGATCAGTGTTTGAATTGGGAGATGCTGAGCCTGGGAAGAACAGCCCAATCCCATCCATCCCATCCCATCCCATCCCATCCCATCCCAACCATCCCATCCCATCCCATCCCATCCCATCCCATCCCATCCCATCCCATCCCATCCCATCCATCCCATCCCTCTGCCCCCCAGCTGGCAGTGCCACCCCAAAGGCAGGGGGGCTGCAGAAACTCTCTGAGGGGTCTAAAAGTGCCCCAAGGCCGGGTGCCCAGAAATACAATATTGTCATATTTCAAAAGAAATGTTACAAATTCCCATTGTCTGGGAAATCTCAAAATTTTCATTTTTACTGCTCTAGAATTCGGACTGAAACTCCCAGCTGTGGAGGGCACTCCCTGGGATGGGGATGAGCTCTCCCACGGCTCTGCCCTTGCAGGCTCCTTCTCAGAGGAGAGTTTCTTTTATTCAGGTTCTGCAGTTTGCACAGCCCTTTTTCCTGAGGGTTGTGGGCAGGCTGGGGATGGTGTCACGGCTGGGAAGGGACAATGTCCCCAGGCAACAGCTCAGACACATCTGGTGCCCATTTTTGAGGCAGACAGGGATATTTTCTGTACCCAGACACTCATTTACCTCCAAGTGTGTGGCTGTACCAACCTCCCAGCCTGTGATCATCACTTGAGCCATTTTCCTCCTGTTCTCCCTCCACTCTGGTCCATTTATGTTGTCCTCTCAGCTTTTATTCCTTTCCCTGCTCCTTCTGCTTTAGGACTTTGTTGTTGGTTTGATTTATTTCTGTTTCATGCTCCTTTTCTCCTCCCTGTCCCATGACTTTCACCTCTCCTCTGTTCTGAGTTTTGCTGCCTCCCTTTCTGAGCCCTGCTGGGGCTCCTGGTTTGGTCCCGGTGGGCAGGGCTGCCAGGGGACAGGGGTGTCCCAGCCCTGTGCACCCCTGTGCCCCTCTCAGCTCCCAGGGACGAGGTGTGAAGCTTCCAGAGCTGCCCCCTTTGCTCCTGTGCTCAGGCCCGGCTGGCTTTGCCCCGGGGACAGTTGGGTTCAGAGCAGCGTGCCCAGAGCCTCACACTGCTCTGCATCCAGGGGCTGGAGGGGCTGGGACTGATGAGAGACCCAGCTCCAGCTGGTGTGTTAATAAATACATCCACACTTGGTAATGGGGCCAGATTTATCAGCAGAAAATGCCCCTGTCTAAATGGAATTGCCCAGGTAAAGCTGAGGAACGATGACAAATTCCAGGCACTGACTGCATCTGTCCTGGCAGCAGGACTGACACCCCGGGGTTTATTTGTCTTTAGGATCAAGAATCTGCAGTAAAATTCCAGTGAGAGACAAACCCGGGAAGGACTTGGCAGTAACATGGTTGGTTTGAACCCTCCCACGTGCAGCAGTGAGTGGGGGAGAGGGACCTGTGGAGAGGAGGGAACTGGGGAGAAAGGGAACCGAGGAAGGAAGGCAACAGGCAGAGCCTGTGGCTGTTCCAGCCCTCCTAGGAAGCTCACACAATATTTTACCATTCTGGGGGCAGCTGAGGACACCTGGGTGCTGTCATCTGATTTGAATTCAATTGAAATTTAAATTAAAATTTAAAATTTCTAGTTCAAAGTGTTTTCCATTTAAATATTCTGAACTTGCCAAGGCAATATAAACCCTAGAATTGTTCCCTGGTCTGTCTTGTTTGTGCACAGTGATTTTCAGCCAGTCCCCAGCAGCACACATGCTTCCATCAGGAGTCTCCCAGCACATTGTCATTTTACCAGCACTCCTGCAATCTTCCCTAAAACACTTGGTTCTGGAAGTGAACTTCTGTAAGAGTATCAAATTTGTTTGAAAATAAAAATAAGTTCCCCAAATGGTGGAGAAAAAGAGACCTGGTGTTAAAATACCAGAAGGCATATTAAATGAGCCAAAATATTTATATAGGGATCTTCTCAAAGTAACATGTGATGAAGTTGAGATTTGGAGAGGAGGGAGCAGCCTGCAGTGTGAGCAGCAGGATGGTGAGACCCAGGCAGTGTGGGGAGCAGCTGCTCCCCGTGGCCACGGTGCTCTCAGGCTGGCTGAGGGCTGGGGCACCCCAGGCCTTGCAGCTGCTCCTTGCACAGAGGGCAGAAAACTCCTCCTGTGCCCAGCTCACCCTCCTGGCATCACCTCACTGGGCAGGGCACAGCCTGGGCTCTGCTGCTGCCCCCGTGCTGGCCACAGCTGCACCCCAGCCCTCCCTGGGAGCCCTGCAGCCCCCAGGCTGCACCCCAGCCCTCCCTGGGAGCCCTGCAGCCCCCAGGCTACACCCCAGCCCTCCCTGGGAGCCCTGGAGCCCCCAGGCTGCACCCCCAGCCCCAGCTGTGAGCCCTGGAGCCCCCAGGCTGCACCCCAGCCCTCCCTGTGAGCCCTGCAGCCCCCAGGCTGCACCCCAGCCTTCCCTGTGAGCCCTGGAGCCCCCAGGCTGCACCCCAGCCCTCCCTGGGAGCCCTGGAGCCCCCAGGCTGCACCCCCAGCCCTCTCTGTGAGCCCTGGAGCCCCCAGGCTGCACCCCAGCCCTCCCTGGGAGCCCTGGAGCCCCCAGGCTGCACCCCCAGCCCCAGCTGTGAGCCCTACCTACATGGAACCCCCCAGCTTACATCAAATGAGCCCCAGTTTGGACAGCTGCTTTAATTAGCAAAGCCAAAGTGTTTAGTGCTCCTGCTTCTTGAAGACCTGTGTGAGAAACTGCTGACAGATGGTTGTGGTAATGTGGGAGCCAGAGTTCTTGAATTTTTGGAAATTAGAGCTCGTGAACTCCAAAATGCTCTGGAGATCTGAAGCTATCATGTCAGCCTATGTTGTTCCAATTAATTGCAATCAATCGCTAATTGAGAGCTATTTTAAGACCTGTCATTACTCTGAGCATAATGGAGAATAAATTGCATGTTCCCCTTTACCCCCACCACAAATGACATCAGTGCAAGGAAATCTCAGGAAACAGAGTGAAAAAGAGGAGCAGGAGCCTGGTCCCTGATCTCCTCCTGTCCCCCGGGCAGATTCAGATTCCGCTGTAGATTCAGGAAGGGAGGAGATGAGGGCTGAGACAGGGATTGCAGGCAATTCTTGGGGCTCCACCTCCAACACTTGCCAAGATGGCAGCTCTGATATCACTCTGTTTTAATGAGTTGGAACTCAGTTTTCTCTAGGATCCCTTCCATGCCAAGCTCTCTGATTGCTGGCAGCCCTGGGGACTGGAGCCATGGCTTGGGCTGGGGCAGCAGCTTGCCTTGGCTTTGCAGCCAGGGCCCCAAATCCCGACTGAGCTATTTTGGCATGAAAATCACACAACCTCAGTGAGTGTTCAGCAGCAGGCTGGGTGTGCTGCAGTGCTGGGCAGGCAGCCCCCGTGGGGACAGAGCTCTGGGCAGGGCAGCTGAGAGCTCAGGGACAGCCAGACTGTCACTCACTGTCACCCCGGGACAGGCACCAGCTTGACAGGCTATTCCCCCACGGCACGGAGGGAAATCCCCAGGCTGGGAGATAACCAGCTCTGAAATGAGGAGTTTCTCTAACAGCCAACAAGTAAGGTAGTTTTTAATCCAGTACAGTTCTGCTGTCTTTTCATGACATTTTATTTTGGATACCGTTGGAACAAACCCAGCTCTCCTTTTAAAAGACCCAAGTTTCACTTTTTTCTCCTGATGATTTAATCCCATACTCTCTTCCCTTTCATTTCCCACCTGGTCCTCACCTACACTATATTTAAATCTGTGTCCCCTTGGATCCTGGTGGTGGCCTCTGTGTGCCACCATCACATGGAGAAATTCACCCCTTTCACCTCTCTTTGTTCTGTTCTTGCAGTCGCTCCACTTTCTTCTCTCTCATCTTTTACTCTCAGTATCAAGTGATTTGCTATTCTTGGAGCATCCTCCCCTCGTCCCTTTGTCTCTGCTCCAGTGCTGTTCCCAAAAGTCACCCTTCCCAGGAGCTGCTGGCCAGCCCTGCCGGGCTCTACAGCCCTGCTCTCCCCGGGGTCACCAGCTTCCTGCCTGCTTCACCAGTCCCTTCCCTTCCCACATGCACAGCAGGGGCTTACAATGCTATCAATCAATAATCAAGCTGCATAACAGGGCTATCAACCAATAATTAGCTTTACAGCAGGCAGTGAGCTGTTGCAACAGCTGAAGTGATGCTGCTGAAAAAGGGTGGTGGTGGGAGGAGGTTCTTTGAATTTGAAGCAAATATTGGTAAAGGTGAGTGACTGCAGCCCTGGCAGCCTCCCAGGCAGGAGGGGTCTGCAGGCTCCTGAGGAGGGGTCTGCATGCTCCTGAGGAGGGGTCTACAGGCTCCTGAGGAGGGGTCTGCTGTCTCCTAAGGAGGGGTCTGCTGTCTCCTGAGGAGGGGTCTGCAGGCTCCCCCGTTCCTGGCGCACCCACCCAGCTGGTAAAGCTCAGTGCCCGTGCTGGGTGCCCCCCTGAAGGGTGGCAGATGGAGCCCACCAGCTCTGCCAGCTCTGCCAGTGGTGCCCAGGGAGGGAGCCTGTCCCATTTGGACCGGCTGGAACCACTTGTGAAGCAGCACCGGGCACACCTGCACAGGTGACAGGGGCGGCAGGAGCAGCCCGGAGTCACCAGCCCACAGTGAGTTTGTTCTCTCTTCCCTGCCCTGCTCAGCCCCCGTGCTGGCACTGCCCTGGCACTGCTGGCAGTGGCAGAGCCCGCAGCAGCAGCTGCTCGGGCTGGGCACGGGGACATGATGAATGTCCCCATTACAGAGGGACACGGAGCATGGCTGTGGCACCTGGGCTGGGCACGGGGACAGGGCCAGGGCAGCACAGCAGCCAGAAATGGCTCTGCTGAGACAGCCAGCTGAAAAAGATGCTTAGGAAAACAATTACTTTGGAAATGACTTCCCTCTTTCCTGCTTCCAGCCATTACTGATCTCCTAATTAGAGGCTGCTGCGAGGGGAGCATCAGCCTCTTCCACAGGCAGTGAGGGCTGGGACACGGGAAAATGGCCTCAGGGAGCCCCAGGGGAGCTTCAGATTGCATTGCTAGGAGAATTTCTGTACTGAGAGGCTGGTTAAGCATTGGAACAGGCTGTCCAGGGAAGTGGTGGAGCCCCCATCCCTGGAGGTGTCCCAGGCCAGGCTGGGCAGGGCTGGGAGCCAGTGGATATTCAAGGACCCTTCCAACCCGAACCTGCTGGGATTCCGTGGCTCTCCAGGCGGGCTCTGCACCGGGCAGGAGCTGCCCAGCAGTGCACAGGGCATTCCTTCCCAGTTTGTTTTTCCCCTGGGATCACGGCAGGCACTGACAAACAGCTGGATCCCACAGCCCCGGACCGGCTGCATTTGCTGGAGCAGCTCCCGAGGAGGAGCCCTGCTGGGCAGGGGCAGCAGAGGTGGTGGGGTGGGCAGGAGGGCAGGGGCACACGGGCACAGCGGCTCCTCCCCTGCCCAGCCCCTGTCCTGCTCCTGCCGGGGACCCAGCGAGGGGCAGGAGAGGGGCAGGAGCCCCGGGCTGCCGGCTGCTGTTCTCCGGAGCAGCGCCACGGCCAGGGCTGCTGCTGCCGGGCCGGGGGATGCTCCCATCCTCTGCAGATGGAGCTCGAGGCTGGCACTTTCCTGGGACTATCAGATATCCCTTTCCATAGGGGCAGATGCTCGGGTTTTATGAGCTATTTAAGACACCCTCTCTGGATGTTTTCTTATTTTTTCCCTGTCTGAACCTCATAAACTGGGCTTCTGCTCTACGGAGATAAATTTGATTTATGTGAGAAACATTCCCAGGCACAGTGGGCTTTGCCTTAAACCCCGTATCTCGCTGTTCAGTGGTGCTGTGGCTTAGCTTGGTTTATTTTCTATCCTCTAAGTGGTGAATTGAACTTTCAGAAATGAATGGTTTGGTTTATCTGATTTAGCATCTTGAGCAAAGCACTTTTGCATCAAATAAACGCAGGCAGTGGGAGACCCTCCAGACACTACTTTATTCCAAATATTTTCAGCACCAGTTTCAAGGCCAATTAAGTTACCCATGCCTGGGCAATCCTAAATGCTCTGGGATCAGAAGCTTTTCCCTTCCACGGAGGGTTTGAGGGGATGAGGAGGGTGCTGGGGTGGGGGCAGCCCCACGGTGCTGGGCAGGGCTCCCAGTCCCTGAGCTCCCCTCCCGTGCAGCATCACCCAAAGACACCCAGCTCCTGCTTTTCACGGGCTGGGAAGAACAAAGGCAGAAGGCAGCCCAAGGCCAAGGTGCCCCGTTGTCTCTGAATTCACAGAGTTCCAGAGTTCCAGAACACGGGACAGGACTGGGGCAGCAGCTCCTGGGGGCCCCAGGGGAGATGAGGGCTGTTGTCTCCCGGGTGGGCAGCACAGCACAGTGCCCGAGGGGAAGCTCCAGGACACCCCAGAGCTCATAAATCCCTTACTGGGGGCACTGAGGGGCCGGGGGGTCCCGGGCTGTGGGATCCAGGCCTGCAGCAGAGCCAGCCCTCAGCACCAAACACCAGCAGCTGCACACATCCCCTGGGGGGGTTCACCACCAGGCCCTGGGAGACTTTTCCCTAAAGAGTCCAAGGATAATTTGATTTGAGATGGGCACACTGCTTTGGGGAAAATAGACTAAACTGGTTTGGGTTAACTAATCTGCAGCTCTGCACTGCAGCTACAGAAGAAAATATTCTTTCTTCCTGCCAAATCTAACAGATCATTTGATATTTTCTTCATAATTTTTTAAAGGAGGATGCAAGAAGTCCAGGGAGACATTAGAGACATTATCAAACTTCTCCATAGGAACACAGGAAATCTGAGTGATGGTGAGTCCAATACCTGTGTGTATCTACCTGTATTCCCAGGAAGGCTTTGAGCATTACAAAGGTACTCAAAGTCACAACAATGGAAGGACTTTTCCACTGTAATGTGGAAATGCATCAAACATGGAAAACTTGGACTAATTGTGCTCTGACCTAGAAGAAATGCTGAAAATTTAAGTAAGCTCTGAGCTGTGCACAGACGTGATCCTAATCCCTCTGGAAATGATGTGAGCATTTCTGCTCCCTGGAAAAGGCTCCAGAAGAGCCCAGGAGCTGCAGGCTCTGTGCCCTCACCTCCCACACCCTCCACTGCTTGGGAACCACCGGGCTGGACGCTGCCCACAGCCCAGAAAAATGCACTTTGGGAGGGGCCCAGATCACAATAATGCACCTTGGGAGGGGCCCAGCTCACAACAATGCACCTTGGGAGGGGCCCAGCTCACAACAATGCACCTTGGGAGGGGCCCAGCTCACAAGAATGCACTTTGGGAGGGGCTCAGCCCACAAGAATGCACTTTGGGAGGGGCCCAGCTCACAAGAATGCACTTTGGGAGGGGCTCAGCCCACAAGAATGCACTTTGGGAGGGGCCCAGCTCACAAGAATGCACTTTGGGAGGGGCTCAGCCCACAAGAATGCACTTTGGGAGGGGCCCAGCTCGCAAGAATGCACCTTGGGAGGGGCCCAGCTCGCAAGAATGCACCTTGGGAGGGGCCCAGCTCACAAGAATGCACTTTGGGAGGGCCCTAGATCTCAATAATGCACTTTGGGAGGGCCCTAGATCTCAATAATGCACTTTGGGAGGGGCCTAGGTCACAATAATGCACTGTGGGAGGCCCAGCCCACAATAATGCACCTTGGGAGGGGCCCAGCTCACAATAATGCACTGTGGGAGGCCCAGCACACAATAATGCACTGTGGGAGGCCCAGCTCACAATAATGCACTGTGGGAGGGCCCAGGTGACAATAATGCACTTTGGGAGGGGCCCAGCTCACAATAATGCACTGTGGGAGGGCCCAGGTGACAATAATGCACTTTGGGAGGGGCCCAGCTCACAATAATGCACTGTGGGAGGGCCCAGGTGACAATAATGCACTTTGGGAGGGGCCCAGCTCACAATAATGCACTGTGGGAGGGCCCAGGTGACAATAATGCACTTTGGGAGGGGCCCAGCTCACAATAATGCACTGTGGGAGGGCCCAGGTGACAATAATGCACTTTGGGAGGGGCCCAGCTCACAATAATGCACTGTGGGAGGGCCCAGGTGACAATAATGCACTTTGGGAGGGGCCCAGCTCACAATAATGCACTGTGGGAGGGCCCAGGTGACAATAATGCACTTTGGGAGGGGCCCAGCTCACAATAATGCACTGTGGGAGGGCCCAGGTGACAATAATGCACTTTGGGAGGGGCCCAGCTCACAATAATGCACTGTGGGAGGGCCCAGGTGACAATAATGCACTTTGGGAGGGGCCCAGCTCACAATAATGCACTGTGGGAGGGCCCAGGTGACAATAATGCACTTTGGGAGGGGCCCAGATCACAATAATGCACTGTGGGAGGGCCCAGCCCACAGCAATGTTCGCGTGGTGGAGTCGGGAGTGGCTGACAGGCCAGTGTGTGTTTTGCTGGTTGCTGTTCCTGTTTTCCAGTCTGCTCAGAATGCACACAGTGCATTTCTGCAGTGGCCAAGTGCTCCTGGCAGTGGCCCAGAGGGGCAGCCAGGAGCCCAGCACTGCACCCCCCGTGTCCTGGCAGACAGAGTGGCCCCAGCAGGGCAGAGGGGCTTCCTCTGGTGGGGAAGGGCAGGAGACCCCAGCAGCCCATGGTTTAAAAGCTCTCTCAGCTCTCCTCAACTGAGCCCTCAGCCACCAGGAAATGGCCTACAGCTCCATTTTGGGAGTCATTTCCAGATGCTGACACAGGGAGCAGCTGCTCAGGTCTCACCCATTGCTTTATTTCAGCTTTATCTGGTGAAAACCAAATGCTGCAGCCCAGTTCCTTTGCTGAGGAAAGATAAATTTTCTTTATTGTAGTGTTTTATGGTCATTATTGATTGAGCAGCTGTGAGGTCTGAATCTTGGAGCTCTCAGAACCAGGCTGGAGTTTTGGGGACACCCTGGGGGTGCAGGGTCTGCCCCCCAAGGGCTGCATCAGCCCCATGCCAGCATCCCTGGGATGTCCCTCTATGACCACAGCCTGCAGTGAACCCCTGTGTCAACACAGAGATGGGATGGATGAATGTAACTACAGCTATAATATAAATATAGATTACAACTACACAGAATGTAACTATAAATAACTACAATATAAATATATAGCTATAACTATAATATCAATATAGACTATTGCTATATATAACTATAATATAAATATAACAGATATATTTATAAATATAACTAAACTCTAATTTGAAGAGTGTGTTTCAGCTGCAGCTCAACACCTGAGTGAGCAAGAAAAGCTCCTGCTCACACCATGCTCAGCTCCCTGAGAGCTGCTCAGGCCCAGGAGGCCTGGGGCTGGGGTGAGGGTTAGGGTTAGGGGTAGGATGAGGGTTAGGGTGATGGTTAGGGTGATGGTTAGGCTGAGTGTTAGGTTTAAAGTTGGGGTTAGGATGAGGTTCAGGGTGATGGTAGGGTTGAGGTCTGGCCATGGGGTCCCTGGGGTGCAGCTGTGCCCCTGGCAGCACAGAGGGAGCAGCTGGGCAGATTGTGCCAGGAGGAAGCACCTTTTCTTCCTGGGCAGTTTTGGGCCCCTGTGGTCTGGGATGCTCCTGGAGGCTGCTGGGCTTGGCAGGATTTCTCCCCTCTCTGGGCTTTGTTTCTGTATTTCATTCTCAAATTCTACCTATTGCCTTCATAAAACAGAATGTACTCTTACTGAAGGTGGGAGATTAATCTGTAACACAAAATATTTAATTAATACAGTGAAATTTCATTTCATGGGTACTTGCATTTGTGCTGTGATAAGCAGTAGCTGAAGATCAGGGATTCTCCAGCGACTGCTGCCGACAAAGGCGTCGTTCGTCTGCGTCGCAGTCAAGCATAGCAAATATCCAAGGAGTATTTTGGCATGGTCTGTAATGTTTGCTGTATTAGTCCTGTACATGAATAATTTACAGCTAAAGGTCTGTCTCGTTGCCATCACCAAATCAAAAGCCATTTGCTCTAGTTATGATATCACAGTGACAGCTTGGCTCCGGCAGTTCCCATCCTGCCAGCTGATGGATTTCACTGAGTTTAAGAGATTTCTCTTACATATTAAGCAACAACAAAATCAGAAGCAGCATTAGCAGTATCTGGGGCAGGGGCTCCTGTTTGGTTGGGGTTCAGCCATGGTTTGGTGAGCAGCAGATGAGCTGAGCTGACACCGTGTCCCTGGCAGAGCAGCCCTGGGCTGGCACTGGGCTCCAGGGGTGGGGGTGCCAGGGGGTGCCAGGGGGTGCCAGGGGGTGCCAGGGGTTCCAGGGGTCCCTGGGACCCTGCCAGCCCATGGGGAGCTGCTCCACCTCGGTGTGTGCTGCCTCCAGCCACGCTTCTGCTTCCCACGGGGAGTTTGGCGTTGGGAAAGTCTCACAAATCCCAAACCAGAGCCTCATTTACACATTAAGCCTCTTTATATCTCTCTTGCTGCATACAAGGGCCATAAAGCAAGCAGCAAAGTGATTTACTTGTGTTTCAAGGCCCCTTTACAGAGACAAAATGATTTATGGGGCCCTCGTGCACATGACCAAGAGGCCCTTAATATTTAACAGCTGTAAAAATCCTGCACAACGCTGTGCATTACCCAGGCCTCCAAACACATTAAGGTAACT
Source organism: Sitta europaea (assembly GCA_013400255.1). NCBI lineage: Eukaryota > Metazoa > Chordata > Aves > Passeriformes > Sittidae > Sitta > Sitta europaea. Next base: position 69,995 of record VXBS01004379.1, on the reverse strand, counting down.
CTGCATACACTGTGCCTGGTCAAATATTAATCATTGAATAATTTATCCTGTGAATTTATTTTGTTTTAAATCATTCCGCAGATAAATTTGCCCGCTCCAGTGCAAATACATATTTATGATATGGTTATTGGTCTAATGTATGTTTTCTGGTATCCTCCTCTCAGGATATCCATAATGAAACTCAAATCCATCCCTAGGAAAAGCGAGGGCGGAGAGCCCAGCAGAAGTTCTCTGTGCAGGGCTGCCCTTGGCTGGAGCTGCTGCTGCACCAGGGAGCTCTGGAAATGAGCACTTGCAGCCTCTTTAAATATTGATGGCGTGGCTGGGACGGTTATGAAAGCCCTGGGAGAGCACTGGGAATGATGGAAAAGCCCCAGCACGTGGAGAGGAGTGGGCAGGAATCCCTGCTGGGACCTGCACCCACTGCCCACCCTGAACAAGCCCCTGTGCCCTGAACAAGCCCCAAAGGAGCCCCCAGCCCAAAGGAGCCCCCCCAGCCCAGAGGATCCTGGCACCCTCCAGCCCCACGCCAGGGTGAGGGGAACTGCCCAGCTGGCCAGCTCCCCCCACAGCAGGCTGTTGTGTCCCCATTCTTTGGTGTCTGATCCCCCTTCACAGCCATGGGCTGCCCAGCACGAGCACTTCATCCACACCCAAACCAAACAAAGCCAGCCCGGGGCTGCCCAGGCTCCCAGGGCACCAGCCCCCCACAGTAACCTTTATTTAACTCATTTTCACTTCTTCATTACGCCTTGGCTGGCAACACCGGGATTTTCCCTTGGAGCAAGGCTCTCCTCTCTCAGGGTCTCACCACAGGCACCAGAGGTGTCTCCAGGGACCCTTCCCTCCAGAACCCAACTGCTGGGCAGGCACCTCACTCTGCAGGAGCAGGGGATTCCAGCCACCCTCAAACCAGAGGGGTCAGATGCAAACCAAATAAACAGCAAATCTCAGCAAAGCCAAAACACCCTCGAAGTGCATCCTAACCCTTCCAGCCCCTACCAGCAGCTTGTGCTGCTTTGGAATTTGAATCCACTGGGATCTGCCCTCTCAGACAGCTCCTGGTGTTTCCTCAGGTGCCACCCTCAGCCCAAGGGAGACCCTGCTCAGCCCCTCTCCAAGGAGCCCTGGCAGCAGGAGCTGGACTTCCAGCTAGAAAGAAAGAAGTTTAACTTTCTAGTAAATTGTGAGAGCGCCTCCATCACAGCAACGAGCCTGACATTCTTTTAGGAGAATATAAACTTAATTTTAAAGCACCTGGGAAATTCCATTAAGTGATTCATCCTGAAACTGATGAAACTTCAATTTATTTCAAGGCCCAACCAGCATTAGAGCCAGTCTCATGAGCTCAACTGTAAAATATCTGCTGCTGAGCATTACTGTAACAGCAAAAAGCATCAGTCTGCACTTGGGCCAGCGTGGGGATCCCGGGACGGGCACGTGGCCCAGCTGCAGCTCGGGGTGGCCACGCTCAGGCCACCACAAACTGCTCCAAATGCAGGGCCCGGGCAAAGCAGCCCCTCCTGCTCCAGAGCAGGCAGCTCTCACCTCTCCACAACCCCTCCTGAGAGCAAAGAGTGAATGCAGCCTCTGCATCCCTGCATCCCTGCATCTCCTGCAGCCTCTGCAGCCTCTGCATCCCTGCATCCCCTGCAGCCTCTGCAGCCTCTGCATCCCCTGCATCCCTGCATCCCTGCATCTCCTGCAGCCTCTGCAGCCTCTGCATCCCTGCATCCCTGCATCCCTGCAGCCTCTGCAGCCCCTGCAGCCCCTGCATCCCCTGCATCCTCTGCATCCCCTGCAGCCTCTGCATCCCTGCATCCCCTGCATCCTCTGCATCCCTGCATCACTGCATCCCTGCATCCCCTGCAGCCTCTGCATCCCCTGCAGCCTCAGCACCACAGCCAGGGACAGAACGTCTGTGAGTGCCAGGGACAGGGACAGCAAGGCCTGGGAATGTTTTGTTTGAAAAGGGGATGGATGGAGGAGGCAAGGAAGAAGAAATAGAGTGGTGGATGGTGTTTATTTATCTTCTGAAAGGAAACAAAGGCTTCCCAGGACTGAGTAGCTCAATTAGGCGCCTGTTGGAGTGACAGATTTACTGCTTGCTCAAGAAATGCATCTCAAAGCAGAAGCACAAACGGGATGAGAGAATTACCAGAGGGATCAGGAGAGGCTCAGATAACGTGGGAGAGGAGCCACCACCTGCACAGGCACCAGGGGCTCCCAGCGAGTCTGGTCAGAGGATTTGTCCTGCTGCTCTACCTGGCAGAGAAGAGCTGCCCTGAGGAAAGGCCACAGCCCTGAGCTGCCCCAGCCCCACTGAGGATTTCAGCTGGGTTTGTTCTGTCACATCCCTCTCCAGCTGCCCTGCTGGAGCCGGTTCTCCTGAGGAGTGTACAGGGCAGCCACTCGGTGCCAGCCCAGCCCGGCGCTGTCGTGAGCGCCTGGCACGGGGGCCAGGCTCGTCCCCCGGGCACACGCGGGGCAGTGCCAGCCCTGGCAGCCCCCGGGGGCACTCGGGCAGCTGTCCAGCCCCAGGCACAGCCCCACGGCCCCGGGCACGGCTCAGCCGTCCCAGCTCTCCCGGGCAGGGATTCAGGGCGGCCGGAGCGGAGCTCAGCCCCTGCCGGCACCGAAACTCCCCGCAATCAGAGCAGACAAATCCCCAGCCCTCCCTCGGGGCCCCACCGGCAGGAGCTGTGGGGTCTCCGTTTCTGCAGACTCTGAAAGGCACAAAAGAACGCTGTGTGTGAAACTCCCGGGGACAATCGATGGCACTTGGGCCCTTACCAAGCATTATGTGCTCAGAAATCCTCACTTTTCTGATTAATGTATTGTTTCTTTGGCTCTCCTCTTGATTAACAGGAATCACAGAGAAACACTCACACATCCTATCATTACTGGCTCAGGAGCTCTGCAATTACAGATTTTAATTAATATCCTGGTTCATTTCAGGGAACTCTGGCTTAAATTTACTTTTTTGGGGACCCAACAGCAGCCATGGCATAGATGGAGAGTTTTCCTCTGCAGCCTGGGGAAAGGGCAAATGAAAAAGAGCATTGCTCAGGAAGACTTTGTTCTTTTCTTCTGAAAACTTCTTTTCCAAACCAAGCCTCTGGATTTAACCCAAGTGAGTGGTGATTTATTTCCCATTCCCTCATGCAGAGGCTCCTTTCCTGCCATGGCACAAAGGTCCCTGTGCAGTTTTGGGGAGGTCACCATGACAACTCTCCAAAGTCATTCTTTCAGGACTGTGTTTTCAGTGTTGAGTAGATGCCAGCCCTGCCACCACCACCACTGGGGGTGTTCTGGGCTGGTTTTCAGTTGTGTGGCATGTGGGGCACAGGATCCCAGGATCACTGAGGTTGGATGAGACCCCCAAGGTCACTGAGTCCCTGATCCCCACCTTGTCCCCAGCCCAGAGCACAGAGTGCCACCTCCAGGAATTCCTTGGGCATCCCCAGGGATGGGCACTCCACCAAAAAACGGATCAAAGTGAGCCTTGTGGGTCCAGGACCTGGTCTGGCCTTGGCCAAAGGTGGGGTGGCATTTACCTGGCCACAGGGGAGTTTCTCTGAGTGGGAGGTTTCAGCTGAGCCTGGCCAGGTCCTGGGTGCTGCTGTCCCTCTCCTGCAAGGGACACCCTCATTTCCCCACTTGGACCATTCCCTTTCTGCCTCATCCTTTCTCACCACATCTCCTCTCCAGAGCTGCCTTTTCTCTTGGGGCTGCTCCTTTCCCCATGGGGAAGCAGGAGCTGGGAATTTTCCCTGCAATCAGACACAAACATGCCCTGGAGGAGGGGCACGCAGGCAGCAGCAAGGCAAGAAGGGAACTATTGTATTTTTAAAATAGGGGACCATTTCTGTGGGGAAATATAAATTGCTTTCAGTCTTAAAATGTCTTTTTTTTTTTTTTGCCAAGCCTGCCCGTGTTAAAAATGATGGATAGTCTTATCTCTGCACAATCTCCTGGCTGTGCTTGGGAAAATGACCCGGTGCCCATTGGCGAGCTCCAGACTGAGGGCTGTCAGTGCTTTGGATCCAATTTGTCCTGCTGCAAAGTGGGAGCCAGGGGAGCTGCGTTTGAGGCATTTCTCAGCTCCAGAGGGAGATTTTTATCCTAAATGAGAATAAGCCAAGCAGACATTGAAGCTACAAGTGACTTGATGTGAGCATCCACTTCCCCAGCAGCCTGCAGGCATCTCCCCAGCCCTGGCAAACACAGGCAGGGGCTGAGGGCAGGACCCCCACTCCTCTCTGGGGCTGCTGCTGCCCCTGGTGCCCACTGCCCCCAGAGCCCCCCTTGCAGTGCCAGCTGTGGCACTGAATGAGCACTGGATGTGCCAGAACCTCAGTAACACAGCCAAGAGCAGTTACTTAATGGCTTTGATCTGGGCTCTGGTGAGAGCCGTGCAGCATAATTATATTCTTGCTTTAAAAAGAGGGAAGAAGGCAAAAAAGGCTTTATTTTGATGTTTTAGTGTTTGCTTCCCAGCAATATGTGCTTAAAGGGAACTATGGTAATTTATCTTTCCAATTCCTGCTTTCTACAGCTGAAAAAAAAAAAAAAAAAACCAAAAAAACACCAAAAAAACAGGAATAGCTCCTGTACATTTGCATTTCATTTTTAGCTCAAGCTCCTCGACGAGGATTCAGCCAAACGAATCAGCGCCGTTCGCAGCGAGAGCAGCTCAAGGAAACAAAACCTCCAGGGATGCTGACAAAAACAGGCATTAAAATCAGCATCTGCTCCCCCATGGCGAGAGGAACCCAGCACTTGGAGCAGGATTCAAAGTTTACTGAACTCCTTCCATCAGCTCTGCGGGTTCTGGATGGCCCCCGAAGGTCCAGGATGGACCACAGCCCCTCTGCAGAGCCTGCTGCCAAATCCACTGAGCCCTGAGCCCACCCCCTCCGTGGCACGGGGGAGCTCAGGGCTCTGAGGGTCCCACAGCATCCCTGCTCCCCCTCCATGGCACGGGGGGAGCTCAGGGCTCTGAGGGTCCCACAGCATCCCTGCTCCCCCTCCATGGCACGGGGGGAGCTCAGGGCTCTGAGGGTCCCCCGGCATCCCCGGGACAGCGTGGCCGGGTGCCGGGGGCTCTGGGGCTCCGGGGGTGCCCGGGTTTGTTCCCAGTGGCTCTGTCAGAGCCCCCGGTGACCGTGGGAAGGGCGAGGAGCGCCGGCCAGCTGCACTTTTTGTGGGGAAGGGATGAGCACTGAAGTCGGAGAGCTGGGAAACACGAGCCACTTTCGCCCAGCAGTGAACCCGATCTGATCAGGAGGGCTGTGCCGCCGCTGTCTGTCTGGGACCGTCGGGATCCAGGGGTCCCTTCAGTCTCTGTCTGACCCTGCCCTTGCCCGGGGGGCTCCAGGGGTCCCTTCAGTCTCTGTCTGACCCCGCACAGCTCCGGCTGCCGTCCCACAAAGCGCATCCAAACCCTCAGCAGGTTCTGAGCTCTCGGCAGCAAAGGCTGAGCACTTTTCGGGCATCATCATCCCCGGGGCCTCTCCAAGGACGCCCGTGGGCAAGGGGAGCTCTCCCTGGGACCTGCCCGGCTGCAGGAGCTCGGGCTGGGCTGGCTCTGGCCCCTGGGGATGCAGGGCAGTGGCACGGCAGGGTGCCCCCCACACCCTGCAGGTCAGAGAGCCACAGAATCCCACTGGTGTCGGTTGGAAGGGACTTGAAAATCACCCAGTGCCCCCCCTGCCATGGCAGGGACACCTTCCACTGTCCCCAGCCCCAGCCAACCCAGCCCTGAAGAAACTGCATGGAAAGCTTTCCTTGCTTTCCCTGCAAACCCTCACGCTCAGAAGAAGCTCATCCGTTTTATATTGTTGTACAACATCAAATCTGGAGCACGCTCCAGAGCTGACTGGAAGGCTCATGGCATTTCCAGGTAACCGTGCAGGAGCTGTGTCAGCATCACCCCCAATTCACCCTCCTGCAGGTGGAATTGTGCCATTTCCCCAGCAGAAAGGTAAAACAACCCCAAGCATTTCATTTTACTAAAAAAAGCTTCATAGAAAAAAAATAAATCTGTCTTTCTTGGAAGCACGGTGTTTGTTTCTCTGGAGCAACATGAGGTAAGTGACACAAATAGCTGTGAATGCTGCTTTTCCGAGAGCACCTGTGTGGCCATTTTTATCCGAGACAGGAGGCAGCAGCAGCCTCAGACACAGGGTATTTTTGGTGAAATATCTCAGGAGCACTCTGAGCTAGAAATGACTACACCAACTCCCCTCTAGCAACAGATTGCTTTCTAATTCACAGAATGCAAATGCAGATGCTGTTCCTGGCGCTCAACCAAATTAGTGCACAACACATTTGTTTCTAGAGGAGCAGCATTTAATACAGCAGGAATAAAAGGGAAAACAATACCTGACATCACCTGTGTTTGCCTGGGTTTGTTATTTCTGCATATGACATCTCAAAGATCCTAAACTGACAGCAAACACCGGCCCTGGAGGCACCTCGGGCTGCCTGTCCTGGCCATAATGAGCAGGGAGGAGCTGTAACGAGGATTTCCACGAGGTCCCAGCGTTTGGCACTGCAGCATCTTGGGGGCACTCTCTAGGATGGGGTCAGCACAGCCCCTGCCCGGCTCCTGTGGCTCAGCTCAAGGCACAACGGTGAAGTTAGAAATCTTATCAGAGCCAGGATTCAAAGTCTCTCACATCCCTGACATTTCCAACCACTTGAGAGGATCTGGTTTTAAATGCAAGGCTCACCTTACTTCAGCTGTAACATTCCCCCCTGGAAAGGAGCTCATTTCTCCCCAGATTCCATCAGCAGCCTCATCCACAGCCCTGTTCCCAGTAAAACGCCCTTGGAAAACCAGGGATTACCGACTTGCCACCTCCTCACACAAATTGCTCCTTATCAAAGAGGCATTGAAGTACATAATACAAATCCTTCAAAGAACAATTTCCTGGTGCCAGAGCCAGTGTTTTACATCTGCCACTGTATCCACAGTCAGGGGCTGCACACTGACAGTGAGCACTGATCTGACACTGGTTCCTCCTTGGGCTTCCCCCCTGCCCCTGCTGTGCTCAGAGCCCCAGGCTGAGGTGGCTGCAGGTGAGGCCAGCAGCCCTGGCAGCAATCACCTGGAGCAACAGGCACCTTGTGCATATTGAATAGATCATAGAACACGTGTGTGCTGGACGTGCAGATGTTCTGCACTGCTGAAGGCTGAAGACTCTTTGGTCCTTGACTTCACCACATTGGCCTGAATTTTTGGGGGCCCTAAGGGGCATCCCATAACCCTGGGAACTGGATCCACCTCATTTCAGGTGACAATGACACAACACCCCGGCCTGAGGAGTGCTGGCAGCTCAGTCCTATCGCAGCTCTCCTCAGGGAGCCTCACCTTCCCCACCTTATTGCTGTTAAATTACAAACATCCAGATTTCTCTCTATTTATCACATTTCTATACATACAGTGACTTTATTTACCTAGGCAGGATGGCGGGGGCACCAGCAAGCAAATACTTGATGAGTATAATCTGAACTTTAAATGTTATTCCTAGTAAAAATGTCAGCTTGAAAATCAATTAAGTCTCATGGAAGCAAATCCACAGTGGAGAAGAATTGGTTCATTTGTGGGGAAGTCAATGAAGTTAAACCCATTTCCACAGCTGCTATCACCACCTCGACTGCTGAACAGCAACAATTTGTGCTTTCCTCATTTTCAGCAGAAATACATTCCCTGTTTAGACAGAGACAGCCGTGCTGAAATAGCTCCTGAGCTCCTGGCCCGGAAGAGATCCCAACTTTTCTGCTTTTAACACTGCGGGACAAAACTGGGTTGTGAATGCTTTGCCTTCACGGCACCAGCTGCACTCAGAGAGTCACCTTGGTTGGAAAGATCCCTCTGATCATGGAGCCCCTGACCCACACTAACCCACCCCTGGGGGACCCCAGCACTGCCCTGAGCAAACCGGGCAGGGTTCCCAGCCCATCGTGCACCGAACGCACGGGGAGCGCAGATTGCTGGGGAGATTCATAATGAGAGGCTTCCAGGCAAATCCCCTGAACGGGCAATTAATTCACCCCAAAACGCGCTCCTGGGCAACCAAAGACAAGATGGAGAAGAACGCAACGCAGGTTAGCAAAGGATTGTGTAATCAAATAATTATTTCCAGTGTAATTGGCACAGACAGCGCTGCGTGCGGGAGCCGGAGCCGCGGGTGCCCCCGCCAGAGCCCCCGGTGCCCCCGGCC